>QRAA01000365.1:0-43889 GCA_003670145.1 Fusarium subtropicale
AGGCTGACCTACTGATTTTGTCTTTCTCTCAGCGGCCATTTCTCTGATACCCTGAGGGCCATCTCGCTGCTTCGATAGCTGATGAGTTGACTACATGTCTTGGCATAATGATGCGAGGCCAATCACGGTGATTCAAAGGCCTGTTGGTGCGAGCCATTGACAATATGCTCACCCATAAGCTGACGTCAAATCTGACATTGCTGACATTGCGCAACTGCTATAAGAAGCTTACTTGTTGACTTGACATTGTCTCACTCTGTATCCGCTACTACTCACGTTACATTGAATCCAATAGACTCAAAGTCATCAAAATGGCAATCACCGATAAAATTCACCCTGTCTACAGCCTCTGGTTTCTCTGGGTAGACCCTGTCCTGACCCTGATAGGGATGTGGGTTAATCTCTTTGACCACGATCTCGCCATGCAAGCATTCTTTGTCAATTATCCACTCGACGCACACTTCGCGCCTTACCTGTACCAGATTGGCGGCATGGGCACGTCGTATCTGATCCTTCAGTGCACCTTGTTGCGTTATTCCCACGACGTCAATATTTGGAAGATGTTTCAGGGTTGCCTTTTGCCGGCTGATTTTACCATGCTCACGGCTATCTACCTTGGTCTAAAGATGGAGGGAAATCTTGCGTTTTCAAGTTGGAGATGGGAAGATTGGTTCAGTGTTGTGGTTACGGGTATTTGCACGGTTTTGCGCTTTGGCTTTGTCCTTGGCGTCGGAATCAGGGATGCTAAGGGCAGGGCCAAGAAGGCTTAGTTACCTAGTGAGTGGCCAAGATGAAATTATCCGGTAGGGCTGATGAGGCTCAAGATGCGATGCGGCAGTGGCTTGCGGGATCTCTGGGGCGATGAGTTCAGCTTGAGGCTCTGTTTCGACGATTCACAGTCTTTGTTTGGTTTCTATGAAGGTTGACAATAATTATTACGTCTTTAGCAAATTTTGCAGATCCCGTGCCTGAGTTTACGTCTCCACAAATGTACGAGATTTTCACAACAAGAAACGACGGGTTGATCGGTATCAGTCAATGCTCAATGGGAAAGCAGATATTTTCTCTCTCATTTACCAGGGGGGACCCATCGGCCAGCTCCTATTACTACCTAAAGTAGTATAAGCTCCAACTCGCGTGTCCAACATCGGCTCCGAAAGTAGCCGCAGATGATGGCATGACTAACTTAGTTTCACTTTTATACCAAAGCATGGCGCGACTCGTCTCCTCATTACCTACAATTTACATCCCACGCGATGGACGGCCGTTAAGTCTCTGCCTGATAATCCCTGCTGTGACCAAAAAATGGGGATTTGTTGCTTGTTTCCGGGGATGATATCGGGCCTTTACCCAGAATCGCGGGGGTCAGAGCGGTCCCGTGACATACTCGTTCTCCGGAAAATAGCATGTTGACAGGGCAGATGAGGTCGTACTCAGGCCCGTATCCTTCCGTGATGGTCGGGATTGTGGAGTTTTGGGACGCAGTCATCTGCCTCTCATTGATAACGGGCCGATGTTCAAAACAGTCGGCCAACCATTGACTTGTCCAAATGAGATAAAAGTGGTGACGAGCATATCCCCACGAAAACTTGTCCATGGGGATGTTAAGGTTGATTTGTGGGCTTGTGTTGCAGTTGGGACCATCCTCTATCGAAAAGCTTTTTTCCTTTTCCTTTCGGTTATGCAGTTATTCACCGAGGAGCGACGACTTGCTGTTACTGAGTAATTCACGAATTCTATATTCCTTCATTCCCTTGAGTAGATGAATTAAAATAATGACATGTACGTCATGACATATCTGAGTCGACTAATTATTGAAACAAAAACAACCTAAAGAAACACTCAGCCTTAGGGTAGTCCAACTTCAACCCGTAATTTATCGTCATTCAGAGATTTTCAGCCAAGAGATGCGGCTGAATCATGACGAGTAGCCAGGGGTTTAGTGTTCGCGTCAAGTGGGCGCTTTTTAATTAAGAGCCTAGTCTGCCACGAGTTTACAACTTGGCACGGGAATAATCTCGAAGGCATTATTGAGGCCAAGCAAATAACGCACACTGGTCTACAAGTCTCGATATGAATGAGCAGCAGTCATACCATTGTAGACAAAACTTAATCAGAGCTTGGACTCTTCAAAACTCATGCATCGAGCACCTCATTACGAACTGGGTATCCCAGCAGTGGCCAGTGGGTGAGGCAATATCCAACAGACGACCACCAGGGCGACGGTCAACCGGCTTTCTCGACGAACCTGGCAAGCTGGCGGGTAAACGGCTTCACTGGTGACGTAAAGACTCACACTTGGAAGCTTTCTAGAAGGGGAACAATGTTAACCCGCCTCTAGTGCCTGCAGATCTCTGCCGGGAATTGCGAGAGTGGATGTCTAGAAATGAGTGAAGCACCCTTTGATTGGGAGTTTCCGCCGGTCCGAGAACAAGGCAGCAAATCATTCCTTCTAATTGAATGGTTCGATGGTAATCAACAATCGCCTTCCGAGTCAGCTAACTCGACAAAACATGCTACAGGCGTCACATTCCTGTTAGACCGTTACAACGCCTGTTGATCGCGTAAATGATGCCCAACCAAATCAACAACATAAGCTCCACCCAGGTCGGTTCAGACGGCATCTCTCGATGGAGCCTTGCCGGCCAGTCTCTCGGTGCTACCGACACCACAATCCCTCAACGTTATGGGGTTTGCATTTGCGGTGCCCCATGGCGAAACAAAGCCTGCCCACTCTCCAGAAAAGTCTAATGACTGACTCTCTGGAGACGGCATCTCCAGATTTGGGAAGAAATGTGGGCTGGGGAAAGGATGAACGTGGGTTGCATCCAGAAGAACCACATATAAAAACCTGGGGCTCCAGATCATCATGTCTCGAGGAATGAACCAAGCCTCTGGTGTTTCTAACTCACATGCAACACCTTCTTACACACTTTTTCCTTTTATATTAGACTCGCTTGAGGATATACACATTATTTATCATGGCGCAGAGTCGACAGAACTCGATGGCCACGGTCGATCACGAGAAAGACGAGATCAAGAAAGCCATGGGCCACGAGAAGGCTGAGTTCGAGGCTCTCGAGGTCGCTGGCCGTGGTGGTCGCGAAATTGATGATCTCATTGACGATATGGAGCGTCAGCTTGATGAGGCTGGTGGTCTTGACACTGGCTTCTTCCAAATCCAATTCTCCAACCCCAAGCACTTCACATGGCTCCTTGTCGCTTTCGCCTCTATGGGTGGTCTCCTCTCAGGTCTCGATCAGTCTCTTATCAGTGGTGCCAACCTGTTCTTACCTGATGACCTTGGTCTGAACGAGAGACAGAACAGTCTCGTCAACTCCGGTATGCCCCTTGGTGCTGTCGGTGGTGCGCTTTTGCTCTCCCCTGCAAACGAGTACTTTGGACGAAAGGGTGCCATCATCATCTCCATCATTCTATACACTATCGGTGCCGCCATTGAGGCTGGATCCATGAACTTTGGTAAGTTATCTTTACTATCTATGTACGTTTCTTTATACTGACTGATTAGGCATGATTGTTTCTTCTCGTGTTATTCTAGGTCTCGGTGTCGGTCTCGAGGGTGGTACTGTCCCTGTCTACGTCGCCGAGACTGTCGAGCGAAGGATCCGAGGAAACTTGGTCTCTCTCTACCAATTCAACATTGCCCTTGGTGAGGTACTCGGATATGCTGTCGGCGCCATGTTCCTCAAGGTCCCTGGTAACTGGCGATACATCCTCGGCTCATCTCTTGTATTCTCCACCATCATGTTCTTCGGTATGCTCTTCCTTCCCGAGAGCCCCCGTTTCCTCATTCACCAGAAGCGCCATCTCGCCGCCTACAAGGTTTGGAAGCGCATCCGTGGTATTGAGGACCGCGAGTCACGAGAGGAGTTCTACGTCATGAGCGCCTCCGTCATCCAGGAAGAGAATGCTGTTGTCGAGGGAGCCAAGAACCGTCGCTTCCCTTGGATGGACCTTTTCACTGAGCCCCGAGCTCGTCGCGCTCTTGTCTACTCCAACATTATGATCCTGCTTGGTCAACTCACTGGTGTCAACGCTATCATGTACTACATGTCCGTTCTCATGAACCAGATTGGTTTCGGTAAGGAGGAGGCCAACTACATGTCTCTTGTCGGTGGTGGATCTCTCTTGATCGGTACCATTCCTGCCATCTTCCTCATGGAACGATTCGGTCGTCGTTTCTGGGCTATCACTATGCTTCCCGGTTTCTTCATTGGATTGGTCCTTATCGGTATCAGCTACCAGTTCGACGTCGCCACTCAACTCATGACTGTTGAGGGTCTTTACCTGACTGGTCTCATTCTCTACATGGGATTCTTCGGATCCTACGCCTGTCTCACATGGGTTATTCCCAGTGAGAGTTTCCCCACCCACCTTCGAAGTTACGGAATGACTTCCTCCGACGCTCTCCTCTTCCTCGCATCTTTCATCGTCACTTACAACTTCGCTGAGATGCAGGCGGCTATGGGCAAGACTGGCTTGGCTCTCGGCTTTTACGGTGGTATTGCCTTCGTTGGTGAGATCTACCAGATCTTCTTCATGCCTGAGACCAAGAACAAGACTCTTGAAGAGATTGATCTTGTCTTCTCGCGACCTACCATGGATATCGTGAGGGAGAACTGGGCTGGTGTCAAGGAGACTACTCGTGACCTCTGCACTGGCAAGTGGCACAAGGTCTTTGTTGAGCAGGCCATGCTCGACCCCAAGGACCAGGTCGTGATCTCTCACGCTTAGAGGACGATGATATAAGATGAAAGGCGTCGAGAAGTGGGGTTAGATTAACGATCATGATATCCAAGAGTAAATAGTTACTAGTAATGAGAAATCTCAAATGTTCACAAATATTTCTATCAAATTACGTGTCAATTGCAGCCACTGCTCACTTATGACTGTTTATCCTCAACAATGTATCGGGCCAACGATGGTAAATAGTAACATGCAGATTATGCACCTCAGGTTGTGACCTGTGAAGACTGAACATTATACTAACAAGACGTGATAAGGAAGACGGAAAAGGAAAGAGAGGTGCCTCAAGAGCTCAATCTCACAAATAAAGTAATTTATTTTGCAGTCTCGCTAACGGTACTTTTACCCCAGACTTGATTATGACCGAGGTCCCTACTCATCGGTTTCCTCGTCCCCTTGGTCATATCTGTAGATATCTCGGTCTTTTAGTTGTGCCATGAAAAGGCTCCGAGGCTCGACTCTTTTACCTGACTGAACGAAAGTCGCATTCCCCTTCGGTTCATGACCATCTCCGCCACACCCAACACACCAGTTGATACCTAGTGGCGGTGATTCAAATTCAACATTCCCATCAAGATTCCACCCAACACCACCATTGATAGACCACCCATGACCTGAGCCTTTGATGCCTCTGTCTACAAACAACGTCTTGACGGAGCTGTCTTCCACTAACAGTCCATGCGCCCATCGCTGATGTGGATATATAGTTTGAACATCGGATTTAGCCTTATGGCGCAGAACAGCGTTCGGACCAGGTGTCAAGGATCCTGTACCGACTGTAAAACATCTTGCCGATGGTATTCCAACTTGTGAGCAGTCTTGTACCAAAATTTGAGAGCCTTGTATCAGAATATCAAAAGGAAGAGCAGCTCCCTGGACATCTTGGTCACGGTTCATTGTGCAGTTCTGAATAGTGATACGAGATGCATCTTGGTCAACCTGGAAGAATTCGTTGAACCCTTTCAGAGAAAGCCCACTCGCCCAACTATCAACAGTCCAGGATGGAAAGTAGACAGCAGCGGAGTTGCATGTTTTGTCGTTGAGAGGTGCGCCTGAACATGTGTCAGGCACCTCAATCCCAAGATCCTGTACGCCAATCTCCTTGTTGGTATACGGGGGAGTATAAACTAATAGTTCTGGCTGAACATAGTCTGAGTCAAGGTTATCCGTCATGGGAATCCTCAAAGTGATATTTGTGCCAGAGATACTGCTGATCTGATTAGGTGACAGTATTCTCTTATCCACCTGCTGCGAGTTAGTTGTTGGTCCAACATGAGGTAGGGATATTGCTTACTGGTAGCCATGTCTGTTGAGTATCATCTCGGACGAGGCCACTCATTCCATTAGCTCTGATCCACGCTTCCGTGGCGTTGCGAGATACATAAACCAGCTGATCAGTAGCAAAACCAGCACTGCTTACAACCTCCACAGACGAGGAGCCGATGGGCAGATATTGGTTGGTGATGTTTGATCTGAACCCATAACGTGGTTTTGTGTTGTTTGCAGGTGTACCGAGAGTGAAGATTGGTTGAGATGGACGCTCTTTCACAACCAGTACCGTCTTGTCCTCTCCGGCTCCAGAGACAACAACTCCGCTGGTGATATTGATGCCTGCAGTAATGGGCCATCTACCTTCAGGTAGAATAACAGCCCCACCACCTGAAGCTACGATACTATCAATAGCTTCTTGTATCAACAGCTTCACATCATCAATACTACTATTGAAAGCCAGGGTGATGTTGGCACTGGATCCGTTCGGCAGTATTATCGCCGAGTTGTGGTATCCAGCAAAGCTAAAATCGGGAAGTGCATCTCCACGATCGCTGACAATTGTTGTCCAGTCGAACGAGTGATGATGTCTCTTGGTCAAACCGAAGTATGTACCACAGGTAACAACGACGATGACAAAACAGCCTACAACAATAAAAATGGCACAGCGGGAAAAGCACTGGCGAGGAAGAGGCATCGGAAAGAAAGTCCGTAATAGGAAAGATATCGGTCCTAGAATTGTAGAGTGTGTTTCTTTGTGTGGGTGCAAGGTATTATATAACCCTTGTGCAGGCAATGCCAGCCAATATGGGACGTGAGAAACGGAATGCTTGATTAGGACGAGACAAGAGGCTAGAACCGACGAGACAACGTCAGTGAGAATTTCACACCGACGAGTAACTACTAAAGGTAATGACGACTTAACTCACCAAGAGGGGCTACAGTGTTTACTCTTGACACGGCTCTGGAATGTTCGTCCGGATATGGCTGAGCTAGACACTATCGGTCCGGGGTGGCATTGTTCGGTAGGTACCGGTTCGCGAGATAAAAGCTATTTTTCGGAAGAAACAAATATGGGCGGGCACCTTTAGTAGCTAGCTTCTAAGTAGTGCTCTTTTGTATGTGGAAGTAAGGTTGCTTGTTCACACTTTACCCATGATGCGTCTGAGGTATAGAGCGAGGGGCGAAGTGAGTATTAGACTTTAGAAATACCGAATAAACATCAAGTAGTTTAGCACCTTACCAGTAGCTTCTGATCGTTGCTCGGCTAGAGGTTCTTGGACATCATAGTTTACTTGGCGAAGGACTTAGACACCGCATGCGAGAGTCTTTGTTCATACCAGGGCTACTGCGGAGAAAGGTTTAAATCAAGTTTGCTGAGAATGAGAGATGGTCCAGAGGGCCTGGATCGTGAATCTTACGCTGCGTCTTTGTTCTTCGTGACTGTAGTGTAAGTCAAGCCAGCAATGGGCAGAGAAATGCCTACTTGAGAGTAGAGATAAAGAAGTCGACGAGCAACTTTAGCTAATTTCAGGCTGTAGATATGTATTAAATATTATTGGGATATTATCTATGTCTAATATTCTAATATTTCAGTGTTCTACTCAACCTCAACACGCTCATCTCTTAGACGAGCACGCTCTGGTTTAGTGAGGCCTCCAGTATCTTTGTTTATTGACGGAACGGCCTCCCCTCTTTCAGCTGCATCAAGTGCATCTGTCGCGATCTTCTTTTCAGCCTCTTCATCTCCAGGCGCAGCAGCAGGAGCAGCCGCTGATGACGCCGTGACTCCAGACACGCCCCATACCTGGCTTCCCAGATTTGTAGCAACTTTTGTAAAAATAATGACGCTCATAAAAGGTGAAATGCATTTGTTAATAAGATATCCAATGAGAAGCTTATGTCCTCGCTTGCGCAATACAGGCTCAAGGAGGATTGAGCAAAAGAACCATAGTGAAGGTAGTTGGCCGACGACTAGCATAGGAACCAACTTGAGAGCTGAGATGTGACGGACACAGCTAGCAATGAAAAGTGCAGTGTTGAGAATGCGGTAGTATACAAGACTCAAACGGATAACCTCAATGGAGGCAGCAATGCGAGTGATGGGAATCATCTTCTCGCCAGAAAGATAAAAGTAATTGTTAAAGTAGGCGTTGGAGCCCCATCGACGCCGTTGACTTAGGTAGTGGAAGAGGGATTGTGGAGCGACGGTTTCACTGACGGCATCAGGGACAAACAGTGTTCGGAGATGTTTGCCTTGAGAGAGCATGGAGTAAGTAAGCCTTCGGTCGGTACCCTTCATTGAGTTAGTACATGTGGAGCAAGGTTGTAAGACAGTGTTGACTTACGAGATATTGGACTTGGTGATGGATGACCAGCTCACCAGTCACAGGCTCAGAGTACTTGCGGATTGCACCAGCCATTTCTGGTCTGACGGCCATCATGGTGATACAACCAGGCAGACAAGTGACTTTCCCAACGAAGCCTTCAGCTCGCCTTCTGACGTATTGGCCGAATGTGTACTGAAAATATGGTTAGCAAACGTATAGACACTCAGCGTTCAAATGTACATACCTGAAACTGTTGATAGAGGTTCCAGAAAGACCACTCATAGCCTGGTTCCAGCTCAACTAGGACAAGGCCACAAGCAGCAATAGCATCCTTATCCCGCGCAAGAGCATTGGCAAGAAGCGCAACAGCACCCTTGTAGATAGTCGAATCAGCATCTGTGCAAAACACCATATCAAATCCATTAAACTCCTCGCCCTTGGTCAACTCAGGTAGAATCTCGTCCCACATCTCCTTTCGTAGAAGCTGTGTGTAGAGAGGAGAGTTCTCACGAGGGTAGTTGAAGAGGTCATGGCAAAGGACAAGAGAGTCCTTCTTACCAGCGTTCTTGACCTTCTCAATGACGATAACAGGGACATCTTCCATGAAACCAGCGAGGATGTTCAAAACACCCTTCTTCCATTTCAGGGATACATACGGGCGCTGAAACTCGCGGACCATGCGAGTCATGTGTGATCGCACGTCGCGAGGCTTTCCGTCTAGAATGACAACCATTACTTGGCGGTGAGGTTCGACGCCGTTATCTCGCAGGGAGAAGATTGTCTTGACGATTTGCTCCTCGCTCTCGGAGTAGGCCGGGATAAGAGAAAGAATCCACCGTTTGGTGACAGGCTCGGGTGGGTAGAACTTCTCGTAGATAGCACGGTAGATCATACCTGTAGGTGATAGGATAGCCGATAAGAAGTCCTTGCTTTTGACAAAGAGAACAACAATGAATACAAGTTTGCTCTTCTTTCCAAATAGAGCAGTGATGGCCATGCAGATATTGATAATGACGATCAGGCCCATAAACGCCACCCTTTGGTTGCGTAGATCTCTTTTGGAGAGGATCCGCGCAGGATCGACAGGGTCCTCAATTTCGGGGTAGCCACATGTCTCGACAGTGTCGTTGGCATGTGTGGGTGCAGCTTGTACAGGCTTCTCGGTAACTGAGATAGCAGGGCCAAGTTTCTTGGGGTCTTGCTCAAGGGGACAAATGTTGTCATCATCATCTTCGATAGTGACTGCATGAAGGGGATTGCGTGCAGGTTTGACTTTGAGGTTAAACAAAGGAGTGATGTTTTCTGTATGAGAGGGGAATAAGGGCTCGCCGATGATCTTGGGTGGTAAGGGGGGTAAGGGGTTCTCGATATGTAGAGTAGAGAAATCTTTGAGTGGTTCAGGTTCGTCGTCACCAACAACTGTCTCAGCTGTCGACGAGAAAGAAGCATTTTTCCAAGACCTGTGGCGGTCAAGTTGTGGTTGTTCATCTTCATGAATAGCAGAAGCGTTGAGGGTCTTCTTCAAGTCGGCAAATTCATTATCCAAGCAGGCCTTCTTCGCCTCAAAAGAGTATAAGGCACTTCTAGGCGGCACGTGTAGAGTGGCCATGGTAGAATATTGTATCAGAAAGATAAATGAGTGTAAGACAAGCGACTCAAAACTTGATGGGAAGGGAAGGGAAAGAAGGACAACCCAAGTTCGAGTTCTTCAAAAGCAACAAGGTCGTTGAGATAAATTTTAATGTTCACAATGCTGAAGCCCGATGTATCGAGCCTTTATCACGTCCAAACATCGCCTGCCAAATTCCAGTCCCTCGTCCTAACTGTTGGCCGACACGGTCTTTTTCGTTTCTCACTTCTATCCTGTGGTCTAGCTAGTCATCCTCCTTCCACACATGATGATCATGCCCGTAGATGGAAATCTTTAGGAAAATTCGATTCATCGTCGAGAAAGACCCAGAATTGCTCATCACTTCTCGCTACGCATAGGTTAAAGAGTGGGAGCGGAGTCTGCATTCCTGTGGCTGTCTGGAATGGGCTTGTCGTCCCGTGTGCCATGCCGTTTGTTATCTACCGACTAGAGAGCTCGGTTAACGAATATTTGGGGTAGGAATGGAGTTGGCCGTAACCGAGTCTGGGGATTACTGGCTGCTGAGGGTCTTGCATGGTCTGTGTCCATGTCGTCTAGTCTTTGCTTAATTGTTGGTGTAGAAAATACTCCGAGATAGTGTCGGTCTGTGCAGAACTCGGGAAGTTTAGTCAATAATTGCCGGGTGAAAGGAAAAGGCGCTTGAGTTAAGATCTATCTCGATTCTCGGAAAATATACAGATCTATTCTGACTCAGAGGTGGTTGAATCGTGTATGCTGTATAGATGTAGATAGTGTAGGTGATCTTTGTTCCCATCTCCAAAACCATGCGCAGGTCACAGGGACCAATGCTTGGCAATATGTCCCAACAATCTGGAACCGACCTAGAGCACATGGCAAAAGGCACCCAGACCCTGAATCATACGAGAAACAATGTCGATCACATAACCAAGCTCAACCTGGACCCAGGTTTACAACTGTGATCAGCAGGGACGGTTTGAATGACACCCACCAACACTTGGATGATCCCCGTTTGCTCTCCCAATCCACCTCTACATGGCAAACTGATTGATCAGTTTGATTAGGTATGTGATAAGTGGCTGACCCTTCCCCGGAAAGAGCATGCCCTGCGTTGCGTTGACCCGTCATTGGGCGGGGGAACGATAAGAACGGTCTACGCTGGGTCCATGATGCCGATCTATGTTGGTTACAGGCTGCCATGGCTCTTGGCAGGCGATTTATGACAGAATTGCTATAGGCACTCGTCAACAGATCAAGCCATATAAAGGCTATTGAGTCCTGGGCGTTAGCTCGCTTAAATTGAATTCGGATGTTTATGGTCTAGCTGCGGTTGAGTTTACTTTGCTTTTCGTCTTGTCAAGATGACGATCCTACATTTGAACCGCTCCCACGGGACGTAATGCAGGAACGGGGTAGTGGCGACGGCAATTGGCAAAATCAAGATGTCATCGCATGGAAATCTCTGATCTTGCATCAACCTTAAGGTAATTTTAAAAGCATCACGCCTCCAATATCCTATATTCTTGCATCGGGGAATCATTTAACATGAAAAACGAAACTACGTAAAAACTCGCCTTGTAGCTGCAGATCGTCCCGTGTGGTTAGCGCTACCAGGACCGGCATGTAACAGGATTGGATAAGCAAGTCTCAGACCACATTCCTCAACCCTCCCATTTCTATCACCGGAGGACGCCCGCCTGCCTGACGAGCTCTCGCCACCTGCAATAGAGTAGCAGTGGCTGCGGGAGGCACCGCAGGTATGTGGGAATATCAATACGCTTACCCGATATGGAGACTCTATCTGCTATTCAGTCAATACGTTCTAACTATAAACACTATGAGCGTAGTATACACCACTGAGCCTAGACCTTTGACAAGGAACCTTGCTGTTGAAAGACGCGGATTACACTTTTGCTTAGCATCAAGAGGCAATAACGATGAACTTGGAGAGAATTCTTGCCATTGTTTTCAGTGTCGAATATCATCTATAAGAAGATCGGGTTGAGCACGGTAATCTTCATCTCATCACTCATTCACTCACCCATCTCATCTAATCTCATCTCAACACAATCATCTTTCTAACAAATCATCTCCTCTCTACTCAATCTTCAATATGCCTTTCTCTGCCAACCTGGTCCAGAGATTTACCCCTCACAGGGCTCTTCCTGCTGAGACCAAGCGTCAAGCAACCAAGACATCAACTGTCAGGGATGTTATCACACCCACTGAAGCTGCTCCCCTAGTTGCAGTGATCGGCGTCGGTTTCGTGGGCACAGGTCTCGTGGACTCATTCTCTTCTAAGTATGAGGTCATGGGATTTGACATTAGCGAGAACCGACTCGAGTTTCTGCGCGGGGAGTTCAGCGCTCGACCCAATGTCTCGTTCACTTCCAATGAGTCTGATCTCTCCAGGGCTACTCATTTCCTCATCTCTGTTCCTACTCTTCTTCGATCTGACAAGACTATCGATCTGTCTTACCTACAAAGTGCTCTGCAAAGGGTAGAGCAATGGGCTCGTCCTGGCTGCACCGTCGTTATTGAGAGCTCAGTGTCTGTTGGCCTGACTCGTCAGCTTCTTGGCCCCCTTGCAAAGGCAAAGGGACTCTTCGCCGGAATGTCCCCTGAGGTAAGTCTAACTACTGATTCTGTCCTACCAAAAGTATATGCTGACATACAAAAGCGCATCGACCCTGGTCGAACTGAACCGCCTATGCGATCCATCCCAAAGGTCGTTTCTGGTCTTGACGATGTTATCCCTGGATCTCTGGACGCTATTGTTCGCCTCTATGGCCGAGTCTTTGACAATATTGTCCCTGTCTCCAAGCCTGAAGTTGCTGAAATGTGCAAGCTCTACGAGAACTGCCAGCGAATGATGTGCATCGCCTTCGCCAACGAGATGGCCGATGCTTGCCAGGGTCTTGGTGTTGACCCTTTTGAGGTTTGCGAGGCTGCTGCTACCAAACCTTTCGGATACATGCCTTACACCCCCAGTCTCGGTGTCGGTGGTCACTGTATTCCTGTCAACCCATACTACCTTCTTTCCAACTGCGAGTTCCCCCTCCTTGAAGCCTGTGCCGACAAAATGAACAAGAGACCTGCCAACCTGGCGAAGAGAATTGTCAACCAACTCATGGGAGGCGGCAGGCTTCAGCGCCGCGACTCCGGCATCGACATGACAAAGAGGGTTCTCGTTGTTGGCATGGGTTTCAAGGCTGGACAGGACCATCTTGTGAACTCACCTGGCCTACAATTGGCCAGGGAATTGCAAAAGCTCGAAGTGGATGTTCACTTCGCCGATTCCTTAGTTGAACAGGCTGCTGTACCCGATATTCCCCGATTGGATGATGCCGACTGGGTCAAGGAGGAGCTTGAGCAGTTCGACATGATTGTTGTGAGCTTCAGACAATGGTGCATGGATTTCACTGTCTTGGATCAGGTCACTGTTCCTGTCCAGATGTGGTGCCAATAGAAGCTTCAGGAGGATGGAAAAGGGAAAGGCGTTCTGGGTGTCGTTCAGTTTCAAGTTGGATCCATTTATTTGCGAAACCTATCATAATATTACCCTAGCATACACATACTATAGTTAATCAAGAGTAGTTGATCGATCATCCACCCACTTTCTGCATTAGAAACACAGCTGCATATTAATGTGAGAGGTAACGTGAGAGGCAAAGTGAACACAAGATACAACAGGCCAGATGGTCCTGGCGGTTCCTCAAACTCCAATAGATAGATCCGCATAGAATGATCCGAAGATCACAGCGATGTTAAAGCCAACTTCAAGAAAGTCCTGTTGTAAGTGGTCTCGATGACAGGGCGATGAATAGTAGCATATGACTTTTATCTTGCGGTTGCATATCTTCCATCTGTTCAATTACGCGAGGGTCTCCTATGGCAAGTGCGTTTCCTAGCACCTAACTATTCTTCAGCGTTAACGGGACTTTGGCAACTCTCTGTACAGAAACATAGGCCAGCGCGATAACTTGAAGTTTTGTTGATCAACTTGGAGGTCAGTACAACATTGCGTCGTTGTCAGGCGCAACGTGGCAGACGCCTATGACGAGTCCACCAAGCCTTTTTCTTGTCAGCAAGGTCAAAATGAGCACGCGAGCAGTTACCTAGATTGGTCACCGCAATATGTCGCTCTGAAGCCAAGAGATAGCCAAGACCTTAAATGTGAGGGGGTGGGACGGAGACATCCACAAACCCATAAGCACGCCAAGAGCGTACAACACAGATATGCCAAGTGTTCAGCTTCCACGATGGTCCCTGCCAAGGTACACCAACTCCAGGGGTTTACACACCGTCAGTTTGTATCAATTTGCTGTATGCCGGTAGTGGAGATAACTGCATGGTCATGGCAGTATTAAGAAATGTTAATCTCCGGGTTCGGGTCACAAGAATTGAATGAACGAAACGCTTAGTGAAAACAACCACGATATGTAAATATCACATATCACACTATCAATAATTCAGTCTTACATTATGCCGAAGGCGGGCAACGGTTCATAGCCATGCGCGAGAAGCAATAAACAAGTTCGCTTGAATGGTCACTGCATGACTGAAAAGTCGACGTATTGCTTTTCAAGATCTCGTTGGTGTTAACATTGTACTACGTTACTATTCGCGTTGGGAAAGATCAATACAACCCATGAAGTCACGATAGTTGAGTTAAAGAGTGTATTCTCTGTCAATTAAGTCATAAGACTAGGGTACTATAAAAAGACTCCAACTAGGTATTCTATGCAATCGAATCCACTCCTCTATTTTTCATCCCATTTCCATTGCAAATTCCAGACAATAAAATGGTATCAAGTCCAACAATAGGTATCATAAGTGTAGGGTGTTTTTAGAAGTGAGGGGCGTTGAGAGCAAGAGCCATAAGACATCCACCGATAAGACCGGCGACGGGAATGGTCATGATCCAGGAGAAGACGAGGAGGAAAACTCGCTTCCAGTTGACAGCCTTGAGGCTGCCGTTGCAGAGACCGACACCGACGGTGGCACCAGTGATGCACATGGAGGTGGAGACGGGGAGCTTGTACTGAGAGAAGACGAGGACAGTAATGGCAGCACCCATCTCCATGGAGGAACCACGGCTGGGAGAGTGGTAGGTGATCTTGTTACCCATAACTATTGAGAGTTAGTAATGTTTCAGTGAGAGGAATGTGTTGTGAGACTTACCCTTCATGATGTTGTAACCATAGGTGATGAAACCGATGCAGATCATGGCAGCGACAACACCAATCTGCCACAGAGGAACCTCGGCCTTCTTCTCGGCAGGTCGGCTAGTGGACCAAGCAGCGTACATACCAGCCCAGACACCGACAGCGTTACCAACATCGTTGGCACCGTGAGCGAAAGAAGCAGTGCAGGCAGTGATGATCTGGACGAAAGAGTACAGGTACTCAACCTCGTTGGGGTACTTGGGAGCATGCTCGTAGACACGGGCCATACGGCGACCTTCGGGAGTGGCCTCAATACCCATCTGGGCAGTGTGGATGTCGTAGTGGGCACCGTAGAGGAAAGCGACGACGACCTGAGCGGGAATGCGCTTGAGAACGGCGATCATGTTGTGAGTCTCGTGGATAGAACCGGCACCGATTGGGTTGGCGTGGAGAGTTCGCATGGCCCAGCCAAGAGGTCCCTTACCCTTGCGGAGGTTGGAGTGGTGGATCTCCTCAGCATCCTTGACCATTCGCTGGTAGTCCTCCTGGGTAGACTCAGAAAGGTTGAGGTGGCGCTTCTCGTTGTTCTCGGAGCTGGCGGCAGTAGCGGGGGCGATCTCATCGTCGCTGGCCTTCTTGGGGTTGTGCTCCTCAGTCTCGTGAGTGACGACCTCCATGTCGGAACCGTGTTGGACAACAGCGTAGTTGGGGACACGGGCGTTCTCGGCATCAGGAGGAGCGGGGCGGCTGAAGAGGAGAGGTCCCCTCCAGGCATCCCACCAGCGGAGGGTGTAGTCCTTCTTGATGACAACAGCGTGGACGAAGGGGACGAAGAAAAGAGCAGACATGAAGAAGAGACCCCAGCCGACACCGAGAGTGAGGGCAGCGATGTACCAAGCAGGCTTCTCAGTGAGACCGAGACGGGGAGATCCCTTGTACACAATGGAGAGTGTGCAGACGGTACCGGCAATGAGGAAGAAGAAGGGAGAGGTCCAGACAGCCCACTGGACGGGGTTCTTGCGGACGTGGACGACATACTTGACAAGCAAGAAGATGACGGAAGCAAAGATACCGGCAATGGTAGGAGCCATACCGAGACCAGCGAAGATGGCACCGAGACCCTGACCACCGTTCCAGCCCCATTGAACCTTGCTAGCACCAACGGTAGCGATACCGACACCAGCGAGCGAAGAAATGAGAGAGTATGTAGATGAGACGTGAGCGTTGTGCTTTGTGCACCACATAACCCATGTGGAGGCACCGGCGGAGGCACAGGCGAAGGCGAGAAGCTGGACACCGGCGTTGTCACGGAAGGCTTCCATGGGGATGATACCGTTCTTGATGGTCGAGGCGGTTCGGGCACCGACGGTCAGGGCGCCGAGCATTTCGAAGATGCAGCAAAGCACCATGGCTCCGCGGTAGGTGACGGAGCGGGAGGAGACACTGGTAGCCCAGGCGTTGGCGACATCGTCTGTAGATTGTGTCAGTTACTGCTGGTGTTTGGTAGATGGATTGAGTCAATGGAGGACATACTGGCACCATTGTTGTAGGCCTCAAGCAGAGCAAAGCAACTGCCAATGGCAAAGACGTAAGTGTAAGCCTCGAGAACCATTGTGACGAGTGGCTTCGGTGTGTAGAGGGGAGGAGAGAGAAAGGCAACAAGAGAGAGAGCTACTATGTAGTAATATTACTACTGTAGCTTGCCTTGTGTGTTTTGTTGAGAGGAGAAGGAATTGGAATGGAATGCTCTAGAGAAGAGAGAGGGGAAAAGTTTCAGAGTTTAGGGACTTGAGGCAGGGCTTTAAATGAAAACTGCCACAGAGTCAATGGCGACGCAACACGGGCAAAAAAAAGGTTCGAGTAAAAGCTTAGGTTTAGCATATCATGCAGTCATGGGTCCCCGTCCCATCCATCATCCATGCCTGTAGAGTAGGAACCCAGCTAGCTAAAACAGAGCTAAAGGATGGTCCCCCCACCGAGGTCTGGACGCCCAAAGTGTTGGAGTGTCTCTATGTGCGTTCCGTGTGTTCGGTGAGACGATATGGCTACCGATTGCTATCGATGCAGTCATTCTAGGTGTATCCAGTACTCAATGGGTGTCCGAGAGGGTGTCCGAGAGGGTGTCCAAGAGGTGTGGGTGGATTATATGCGGCGGTAGTACGGGGAGACTAACAATTAAGCATATCCCTCCCTATGAGCATCTTTCTCTCCCCCACGTGCGAGATCTACGCAACACGTCTGAGACATTTGATTGGTTGAATCGGACAGCTGTTCTTTTCGAGACGTGAAAAAGCAAGGATCGGAGCTACGCCACATGAAAAAAAACGACATGCATCAAAAGTTCGACGACAGCGGGACAAGAAATTCGGGTCGATTCGCCAAGGGGACCTGATCTCTCGGCGAAGCAAGAGAGTCGCGTGCCTCTAATCCTGAGTTGTGATGGGCTGGACGACAATCACTGCAACACGACGGGGTCTACTGCAGATGATTTTTTTAGGCTTTGGATCCAGAGTATTAGGCTTATTTACAAGGTAAAGTCTATGCTTAATCTGGTGTTTGTTCCATCTGTCCATAATTCTTTGCGAATGTTGGATGAGCACGTGCGTGATTGTCAACACTTCATTCAGCTTGACAATTTCCACTTCCAGTATAGGGCATGAACGCATTGTAATTATCAAGCACCATTGAACCGTTTCTATATCCGCGCAAATACTTACCCGTTGCAAAAGGGAACGTCTGACGCCTCCTTCCTTCTTGGCATTGTCATTCCATCTTGTCGTTGATGGGATCTTTTGGAGCTCAGCTCAGCTCACAGGCTGATTCACACAAGACATTCCCCAATCGTAACTCCACCGTCGGTCTCTTATTCCGGTTAGTCTGACCCGAACGAAGGACTTGTCTGGATCTAGACTTTCGTCCCGGTTCAGAGGTTCTTCTTGTGTTACTGTTAAAGGTAGTGTCGATATCCATGTCCATAAACTAAACCCTCCCCCTTCCCCCGCGAAAGGATTGACCACATGGGGAAATGGAGTCATCTCACTGGACAATGGACCCCGGACGCTAACATCTGCGCTATCTTTTTTTATCTGCCACTATCAAACATTGGGGGTCGTGCTTTGTCTCGACTTTATTGCAGAGATCCAACGTCTGGCTACTCCTCTACTTTGAGCATGGCGACCCAATTCAGTTATCGGATCACTTCCGAATTGTTAGGCCATGTCCGTACATCGATGATGCCTGGAGAACCTGTCAATATGCGTCAAATGACTGCAGCATCAACAGAAAATGATCTAGAAAAAGCAAAATAGATCACCTCACCAAGTCACATTGGGAGACCGAGATTGACGTTTCAATGTTTTAATCGATCTACAATTCACTAGCTCAGTAGATAACTCCCTTCATAGCGTTTGCCTTCTCAGCCCTGGCGACAAGGGACTCACTCTCCGATCCAAGCCCAAGCCCAGACATCGAAACGTTTGTGATTTCATCTCGCCTCTTGTCTGCGATGATCCATTGCCACTCTCTTCCTTCACGACACCATCGCCAAGCGTGCCAAGCTGCGCATACCGAATACCAAGAAGGCACAATCCGAGATACCCGTTCAGCCCTGGTCTAGACGAACGCCTTCCCCGACGGGTTCGACCCGTCCGTCAGCTTGTGCGCGTGCGCGTGCGTTTGATGCGCACAATCGTCTTGGCCGTTCCTTGCACCCACGGGCACTCGACGCGCGCACTAGATTGGATGCAGCACTTTAATTGACTTACCACACCAGCGGGTCTGCACGATACCCTTTATTTCTGACATCCTCAAGGAGACCTGAGCTTATCCGTTTTGCGGTATGTCCGTAATAAAGCAGCCTCTGGCATATGATCGTCAGCCAACCGTATCCACCCCGTTGGCGACTGCAGTTGCTAGGAGGCGTTTGTCTCGTCGAGATTGGGACCTTCACTTGCAGATCCCTGCAGCATGTTTCGCCTGCAGCACAAACAGTATGAGAGTATTGCGTTCTCGAAGACTTGTCGGTTGTTGCCGGGTTGTGAAGGCGGATAGATAAACGTATAGGATAGACGCCGGCTGATAACATCGCAGCTTATCGTTTCTCATAATCAATCCTTGCCACTTCATCTTATCGCAATCAGGATCACGATGATGTGAATGACCATGTGGCGAAACAAGTAATTCGATATGAGATCATGGCTGTTCATGGTTTTGGATGAACATTCTACCATGATGAAAACAACTATGACAGTGATGACCCCCAACTAATCTGGCTACTTGATGCCAGATGTAAACTGTAATGGAATGTCTCCAGTCCCATCCCTTGAAGTAATCCATATGTTGTTACCCTAAATATCTAGATATTACTTCGTGACCACCAAACACAAGATTACCCTACATCGATATTCATGAGGCCACATCTATTCCTAAATCGGACTAACCTCTGTTGAAAGGTTGGTTGACTTTGAAAACGTTCTCCAATTGGCTCTGTTCATTCTCAAACACAAAATGACCGCCGATCAATGAAGAGCTTTGAGCAAGCATTGACTTTATGCACAAAACTTTAAGAAGGACACTTGGCCCTTTGTGGACTAAGCGTTTGAGGATAGTGGCTGCATTCACGGTGTTGTTTGCGATTACTTCGTATTGGCCACAGACGTAATCTCGCACATCCAGAAACGCCCGCCCTGCTCTCTGGGCTTGCTTTCCAGACCATTCTTATTAGTTCTCACTGTTTCCCACCTTATTTGACACATTTTCATCTTCTCAACAACCATGCAAATCCTTTTTCTATAGGTACTCTGTAGAGAGTCTGCGTAACATAAGGTTCGGGGCTTGTGCGATGAGTCGCCCGTTCTGCAAATTACTCAACAACGCAGGCCAATGCAACGGTACGTATTGATATCAAAGTATTAATGCCATTCTAGAGCTATCTAGATTTTATACCAGAAACTCTTTGATAGACGCCACGACTTCATCAGGTGCCTGCTCGGGAATATAATGACCCGAATCAACACTATGCCCCTGCACCGAGACGCCATCCTCCGTCACGTCCTTCCACTCCTTGATAGCATCGAAGCACTTCTCAATGACTCCATGCTTTCCCCAAAGAATAAGTAAAGGGCTCTTAATCTTCTTCCCGTTCTTTAGATCCTCGCGCGCCTCTTCGAGATCTAATGTCGCACTGGCACGATAATCGTTACACATGCCATGTACAGTATCATAATCATCCAGGCTCTTAGCATAGATATCAAAGCAATCAGGCTCAAAAATGGCTACTCCATCGCCTTGTCGACCACCCATAAACATCTCGGCCAACTCTCTGGGCTTCGCAGTGATAAGTGTCTCAGGGAGCGGCTCCTTCTGAATGAGGAAGAACCAGTGAAAATATGCGATTGCAAAATCGAAATCTGTCTTTGTGTACATGGCAAGCGTGGGGCAGATGTCTAGTAGAATGAACTTGCGGATGCGGTCAGGGTAGTCGACAGCGAGTTTATGGGCGACTCTGGCACCGCGGTCGTGCGCGCAGACGAAGAACGAGCCACTATGGCCGAGAGCGTCCATGACATCGATACAGTCTCGAGCCATGGCGCTTTTGGCATAAGATGCCACGCCCTCTGGCTTGGAAGACTTTCCATAACCGCGAATGTCGATGAGGACGATATTGTACTTGTCAACAATCTGGGGGGCGACACGGTGCCAGATGTGGAGGGTTTGAGGGAAGCCGTGAATCAGAAGAAGAGCAGGCTTGGATGAGGAGGCGTCGCCGCTTTTGAGTCCGTTGATTGTGACGTTTGGGTCAGACTTTGTCTGGATTGTAAATGGTTGGAAATTGTCAAACATTTTGAAAGCTATTCGCGTAATGCTGAATGGATGAAGAGAGACGTTGTATGAGAATACTGAGGTTGTGTGATTATATATCACGAAGCGCCCTTCGTTAGACAAGCTTGTCTGAGTAATTTGTTTCCCGTGGTGTTGCAACTGCGGAGAGCATCTATGCCGTCATTATTCTAGACCTACCGACTCTGGCTAGAAGCGGTCTTTACTTCTGCCGAGCACATTGTAACGTAAAAGACCCAGGGCATCGCACAACGGCAACGTAGGATATCAGTTATCCGTTTCAGTTACGCTAAATAAAAAAAGAAGACAAACTTTGCAGTCGGCGACGATGGTGGATTCCCGACGGCTTGTGATACATACACCGAAATGTCTGAGCGGACATTTCTTTGTCCGCCCATCATGGATCGGACAAGTGGAGTCAAACCGGACTCTCAATGTCCGGTTTCTCCTCACTAGCTATTGTCGTCAGTAGATCTTCATAAACCTCGAAGCAGCCTGGTATTTTATATCAACATATTTAACGAATATTTTCCCTGAATCCTTTTCTCACGTTACATACATATTTCACAGCAATAATGCCTAAAACACTCAAGATCGCCGTTATTGCCGGCGACGGCATCGGCAAAGAAGTCATGCCCTACGGCGTCCGTTGTCTTCAAGCTGCAGCAAAGAAATACAACCTCTCTCTCGAATTCACAGAGTTTGACTTCGCGAGCTGCGACTACTACGACAAACATGGCAAGATGATGCCTGATGACTGGAAGGATACCCTCATGGCCTTTGACGCAATCTACTTTGGCGCAGTCGGCATGCCTGACCAAGTCCCCGACAATGTCAGTCTCTGGGGCAGTCTTCTCAAATTCCGTCGTGAATTCGACCAGTATATCAACCTGCGACCATGTCGCTTGATGCCCGGCATCCCTTGTCCACTGGCAGGCCGCAAACCAGGCGAGATTGACTTTTGGATCGTGCGAGAGAACACAGAAGGAGAATACTCTAGCGTTGGCGGGATCATGTTTGAAGGTACAGATCGAGAGACTGTAATTCAAGATACCGTCATGACGCGTGTTGGTGTTGACCGTGTTCTTCGCTACGCGTTTAATCTTGCCCAAAGTCGGCCGAGGAAGAAGTTGACGAGTGCTACTAAGAGCAATGGTATTGGCATCACGATGCCCTGGTGGGACAAACGCGTAGTCGAAATGAGCAAGAACTACTCAGATGTTGCAGTGGAAAAGTATCACATTGATATTCTAACAGCACACTTTGTCCAACGACCTCAAATCTTCGATGTCGTTGTTGGTTCTAATCTCTTTGGCGATATTCTGTCCGACCTTGGCCCAGCCTGCACTGGAACCATTGGCATCGCGCCATCAGCCAATATCAACCCAACAGCAAATTTCCCGAGTCTTTTCGAGCCAGTTCATGGCAGTGCACCAGACATCTACGGAAAGGGTATCGCGAATCCTGTGGGTATGATCTGGGCTGGGCAGATGATGCTGTCGCACTTTGGATACACCGACGCTGCGGATGGCATGATGGCAGCCATTGAGAATGTGTTGGCGAGGTCGGATC
This sequence comes from Fusarium subtropicale, assembly GCA_003670145.1. Lineage (NCBI taxonomy): Eukaryota > Fungi > Ascomycota > Sordariomycetes > Hypocreales > Nectriaceae > Fusarium > Fusarium subtropicale. Next base: position 22,554 of record QRAA01000365.1, read on the forward strand.
CCGCTGTCATGACTGCTGATGTAGGTGGAAAGGGAACGACGCAGTCATTGGGAGAGGCCATTGAGAAGGAGATCCTTTCATCCTAGAAGCGCCATGCAAAGACGTTACTCAATTTGACTTCAATAATATGATACTTATTTAAAAAGACCGTGAACCGGTCAGTGGAAATGTTGCGGCTAGAACAATACCCTGGATGTTAGTGACTCTTGCATGGTTGATGTATCTCACTTTCGAAACTGCATGTGCTGCGTTGGGCAGCCAGCTAACACCAAACATTACTTTCTATGACTCTTGACGCAGGGAAGCGAAAGGCAATGTTGCCATTAAGGTTGTACCAAACACCAAACATATGTTTGAACAATGTGGTTGTCCCTTGCAATGGGCAATATTTGCGACGCCAAGCTGTGTAGAGGATAGTGTTATGCGAAATACCGAGGCTCCACAAACTCCGCAGCATCAAGACAAGGGGTGATGCATACTCCGTGAACCTTAATAGGGAGGAGAGTCAAAGAACGAGGTCGCAACTCCGCAGATCGAGTTAGTTAGTATTCAGCGCTACTATTATTATGGGCGTGATGGGTCCGGGTTGTTAGAAAAACCCGAAAAACATCCACTCTTTCCGCAATCGTTAGTAATTACTAACTATCTCCTTGGTCATGGCGTCATGTAAAATACATCATAAATGGCGGCGGTAGGTATATAGAAAGGCATATGTCGCTTCAGACAACCATCAATCGCATCAAATCAATCTCCTTCAGGCCTCATTCATAAACTATACTACTATTACTACCTACAAAATCAACTTATACAACATGAAGGAAGGAATCGTCAAAAAGGATGGCTCTGTTGACGTCGTCGACTCTCCCATCCCAAAGCCTGGCCCGGGTCAGGTACTCATCAAGGTTGTCGTTGCAGGTACGTGAATCTACAGAGCCTGACTTGATATTGATCCAACTAACCTAATTCCAGGCTCAAACCCCAAGGATTGGAAAATGCCAATCGTCTTCGGAATGGAGAGCAACATTGGTGATGACATTGCTGGCCTCGTTGAGGCTGTAGGTGAAAACGTCGTCGGCTTCCACAAGGGCGATCGCGTAGCCGCTTTCCACGAGATGTTTACTCCCGGTGGTGCATTCGCAGAGTATGCCATTGCGCACTACTACACCACTTTCCACATCCCGGAATCCATCTCTTACGAGGAGGCTGCCACTATTCCTCTTGCTGCTTACACCTCCGTCTGCGCCTTGTTCCAAGAGCTGCAGATTCCTGAGCCTTGGTCACCACTTGCCAAGTTAGACGAGAAACGTCCTCTACTCGTGTACGGAGCTAGCACAGCTACGGCAGCTTTTGCCATCAAGCTCGCCGCTGCTGCTAACGTGCACCCCATCATCGCTGTCGGAAGCCAGCGAAGTGAATTCCTCAAGCCCATCCTGGATGAGAGTAAGGGCGATGTCTTGGTCGACTACACCCTTCACGACACCGAAGACAAGCTCGTCGCTGCTATCCAGGACGCTATCAAGAAGAGTGGTGCGCCTGACGGTCGCTGCTGGACAGCCTACGATAGCGTCTCCGAAGACTCAACAGTCAGGGTCGTTTCCAAGGCTATCGCTGGTCCTCCCGACGCCAATGGTCGTAAGCCAAGAATGACAAACCTCCTCAGGAAGACAAATGTCGAGGGCATTGACCCCAGTGTCGAAATTGTCCACACAATGGTCGGCCAGGTGCACGAGAAGGATGAGAAGGATAAGATGTTGGGCTTGGTGTGGGCTGCTGCGTTCTCCAGGGGACTTCGTGAGGGTTGGCTGACTGCCCACCCGTATATTGTTGGCAAAAATGGTCTGAATGGACTTTCTGAAGGCCTCCTTGAGTTGAAAGATGGAAAGACGAGGGCCAACAAGTTCCTGACAATTCTGAGCGAGACCCCTGGAGCTACTGCTTAAGTGTGTGCTCAGGACCTTACCGATAATCCTCTATATATTTAACTCATGGTCTCTAATGACTTTCTATGTGCCTTTTTGTCTTCGTACACTCTTCCAACTACCCGTTTTATCGTATCTAGAGCATAATGCGTGATGTTCGCTTCAGCTGTTGTAAGCACGCTTTGGACTTGGTCTGGTGTCCACATGAGGTTTGTTGATGTTGAGAAGGAAGCCGTCTGATACCAGTTAGTACAGATGACCAATAAAGAATTCAAGACTTACCGAGGGGTTCAAGTTTGGGTTGATGCCATTTGGCAGAAGTGGGCAGTAAATGATATAAATGGTTTTCCCACTCTCGCGTGTACCCCGAAACACTCTAGCATATTGATCAAGGTACAGCGACTCGACTTCTAGAGCATCATCCGAAACTAATTTGGTGTTTTTTCTCGGACTATGAAAGACGTCGGTTTCTTCCTGTAGTTCAAAGCCAAAATCTGCAGCGAAGTGATGGAGACGCTGCACAGCCGCTCCAGTCTGCACATCTGATGATGAATCGAAGGAAATGAAAACATCAACTCCTCTTTCTGATCTCGCAAGGACATGGTTGGGGAGATTGTTGGCCATTCCACAGTCCATCAGTCTTGTACGCCCTTGTGCTTCCCACGGTGGAAGGTCTACTGTGGTACTGTCAGTCTTTGTCATAAAACCCCATCTGTCCGTAGGCTTAAGCTCAGTCGCTTGTGATCGGTATGCGGAATGCTCAGAATTATGTTCTTTTGCCATAATAGGCTTTTCCAGCCCATAGAATGGATTCGGATCATGTCCTGCTCGAATCGGATTTCCCCAGAGACCTTCCAATCTTTTCGATTGTAAGAATCTGTTGAACATAGCTACCAAACGCGCCATTACCGTGTCTTTGGGGATAGACACCAAGAGAGCTTTTATGCACTCCGTCAAAGGCCCTGCTGGTGCACTGGTACATTGCCCGAGTAGAAGTGAAAACGATTGCTCCGGGCGACGGTCAACTGAATGGCCGGAAACGAAAGTACGACCCCAGGACCAAGTGGGCACGTATCGATTCAGATCTGGACTGCCTATTTCCAATGGTGAAATCTCAAAGTACTGAAAAAGCTTCTTGGGACTGGTCTTGGGCTCGTATGAGTATTTCGGGACACGCCTGACAGCGGCGAGAATAGGCATCGGCTCGAGCGCCTTGTCGATTCCTGACCTTTGCCAGATTTTAGACCACTGAAAAGTGGCTCTACTCAATCTCCCTTTCGGTTCCCGCGACAAAAGCTGATACGTTGCTGTGAGAGTAGAATACAGGTCCATGACACTCAATCCAATAATGCTTTTCTGGGCTTTGCTGACAAGAGGACCGATCAGGAAGTATATACCTCTCTTGCTTCGTGCAACCTTATCAAGAGCATATATGCTCATCGGGTGCGCGAGTTCACTTGCTACAGTCAGGTAATGATCAACAAGCTTGAAAATATCGTGACGAGCGATTGTGTAGTACGCTGCTATTGTCCAACAGCTGCCGCTCACACCGGCAGTCCAGGTGATGCAATCCCACAAGCCTGCCTTTTTCGCAGCGACCATGAAGCCTGCGAAGCCGTACATAACCCTGTAACCACCACCTGAGCCACCTAAGGAGATGAGTGGAACATCTCTTGGGTCGATGAGTTCGTCTGGTGAAAGACCGAGAAAATGATGTAGTGAGTTATCACCTCGAGATGAGATCCTCACTTTTCGCAACTCGATAAATTGCTGTTCTTTAGGGTGCAAAGACGAGCCATGACGGACCTTTGCATCCCACCTTAACTCGGGATACGCCGCTGTATCCGTCCCATCGCGTTTTAATGAGGTCTTTACTGAAGCCAAATCCGCAACTCTGGCATACCATCGATCAACAATACGCGTCGCCTTCTTCGATAAGGATGCGTTAGTTAGTTCATTATCCGGAGTTATTCGGGATGTCAACGCCTTTCTATTCCTGAATCGCGTTGGCGTTGTCTGATTGGCTGATGAAAATCGCGATGAGATGGGTGTTGCTTGAACGAGGCTGACCAGCGCGCTGAGGCAATATGTTTTGGCGTAAAGATAAGCTGGTGACTTTCGAATTGATGTCAAGATGACCATATTGGTCACTTCGCAAGGACGAAAAGCGCATGAGGTTGAGGTCTAAGAGGGAAGTAAACAGCGCGAAGTGAGTCTTTGCGTCATTACTGACCTTTCTGCGTTAGTTTGAGATCCAACACCCAAGGGTTGACAGGTAAAGTAACCACGTGGGCTCGTTCGGCGTCTACAGTATTTGAGTATGCAGAAGTGGAATTTACAGTACATACAGATTGAGGTCTATGTCAGATACTACCCATAGATTTGACATCAACGGATGTTGGGAAGATACAACAAACGAATGCCTCTTGTGCTGTTACCCTACGACGAGTCACCCTATGACGAGTCGAGTTCACTAAGACAACTCGATCGATCCATGACCATTATGTCTATGGATGAAAATTAGAGGTCAATCTTCAACATCAGAGCCACGCCCGGTTAGCTCAATCGGTAGAGCGTGAGACTCTTACGAGTACGCGATCTCAAGGTTGCGGGTTCGACCCCCGCATCGGGCTGTTCCTATATAAACGATTGCAAACAAGCGATGGCATATCTTTTTGCCGTTGATGGACATGTTCTGTCATGGTCAAGCCCAGCAACTTGGTGTGATGGAGTTGGATTTGTTATGGCCATGCTGCCGCTGAGACCCCAGACCCTGAATCCTTTTTAGTGCTCTCTGTGCTATCATTAGCGGTCGAGGCGGCAAAACAAACAGACAGAGAAGCAAACAACAACCCATTGACCAGTTCACGTTTGCTGCGGCTTCTCAACTGAACTACTGTTTTATGAAACGTGGAAAACAAACAGAAATATGCTTCATCCAATATCTCGGAGTATTGCTTCCAAATGAGGCTAGATATCTCTGGGACGGTTACTGAAAGAAGTTATCGGCTCCAACGACGCAAGCCACGTTTGACCAAACTTGACCACCATTATTCCATATAAAGAAAAGCTTCAATTCGCCTGTGCTTGACAATTGCTGGTACCGTCTCTGATTCGTTGCAGCATTTCAACGTCGAAGCTGTTGGTGCTGTTGGTGGATTCTTTGCCATTTTGTTTATCTTAACGATCGCGATTGTCAGTGAGGCAGCCAAGAGGCCCAGACCACAGACGTGCAGCGCATTATTGACCCTGCCAAGGCACTATTTCAGGAGAATCTGAAGCACTAAACTCACTGGAAAGCCCTGACTGATAGCGAACTGACAAGCACAGGTTACAGGAACTGCTATCAAAACAGGGAGCGTGAAATGACTAATTGAGAGCAAATAGACAGCAATAATGCAATAAACATTAAGTTTGTCTCATGTTGACAAGTTCAAATGTGCAGATTGGACTTAGCCCACGGTCCATCACCTCATTCAAGTGCCCGTATCCTGATCCAAGCAAGCCCCCGATGCGGGACCAATATTCATGCATAGCACGGCGCAGCTGAGATCTAGTCCAAGTCTCCCCAATCAAGCGAAGCCACTTCACCTGTCCCAACGTCTCTGTCTCTATTTTACTTAACGTGCCTCGCCTAACGATTGTTTCTCGGCGCCGCCGAAGACATTAAGGAGAAAATGTCAGCGTCAATCAGTCCATGGCTGAATCAGCCTAAGCTTATCTGAGTTTTGGTCACCGATGATGCGCTGGCCCCAACGTTTACAGGCTGAGGCTCTGCAGTTGATGCATATCTGCTATTCCTAATGAGATGATATCTTGCCTAGGGCTAGCCAAGTCATAACCCCATATCCGACACGCTGGTTGACAGATGCAAGCTGGACATTGAAATCTGGTTTAGTGAGAGAGGGCCAAGGTTTATTGACTGTTCTATTTTGAATCCTCCTCGCTTTGTCTCGTCTAGTCACTTTCGCTTGTTTATTCTCCTGAGCAACTTCAGGCCATCCTTGTCTTTGTGGCTTTGCTTCTTTTCGTTATTATAACCCCGTCACCATTCCCTGTTGTTTACGATCTGCATGATCTCATTTCCTTTCGCGACAACGACAATCTTCAATCCCTTTCTTGCCATCCGTACTCTTCAATCAGACATCTTTATTAGCAGTATCGGCGTCTCAGTTGACCAGACTCGGAGAAAATATGACGGTAGCTACGACATGTTTCAGAGGTACTAGCGAAGAGCCGCGATTTATCGATTACCCAAAGCCACGTCAAGGGTCAGTGGCCATGTCAACAATTTTTACAGCAGGGTTTAACATGTGATAGCCCAGAGACGACAATAAAGCAGAGAAAACTTGACAATCCAGTATTGAGTGGCTCGATATTGGTCTTTATCGTATTCATGTAAGTTTCTTGATTGTTTATTACTGCCCTGGACTTCACTGACTTGACAAGAATCAACTTAATCCGCTTCATCCGTGAAATAGTCTGGAAGAATGCAGGTTTCGGATCTTTAAGAGACATCAGAGAAGCTTTGGAAGTTTATGAAGCACGATACGACCCAGCAGTGATCCCATTGCCAAACACCATCACACAAGTAGACCTTGACAGCCAACAAACAGTAACCCCTCCAGAGTCTGTTGCCGAGGAATCACTATCGGAAGCACCATATTACTCAGTTGCCGATTACAGAAAACTATATCTATCCGGGAAAGCCACTCCTACAGATGTCACCCACGCCTTATTGCCGCTTATTCGTCGAGACATAAGCCCCGAGGGTAAACACTCCACCGCCTGGATTAGCACAAGAGTCGACCTTGTTCTAAAAGCAGCAGAGGAATCAACCATCAGATACCGTGAGGGGAGACCTCTTGGTCCCCTTGATGGTGTTCCTGCTGCTATCAAAGATGATTTTGATATGGATGGATATGAGATGACGATGGGATCGAAGAACAACTACGCTGGCAAGGCAGTCAGCACAGGGTCTATCACCAATTGGTGTGTCGGAAAGCTTCAAGATGCAGGCGTGATTGTTTTGGGAAAGCTCAACATGCATGAATTTGGAATGGGTATGTAAATGTCCCTAACCTTGTTTTTCTGGGTGCATGCTGACGTGATGTCAAGATACCACAGGCAACAACCCAAACCACGGCACACCGCTCAACCCTTTCAACTCGAGCTACTATTCAGGTGGAAGCTCATCAGGTGCTGGATATGCAGTAGGTGCAGGCTTGATCCCCATTGCTTTGGGTGGTGATGCAGGAGGGAGTATTCGAATTCCAGCTTCTTACTGCTCAGTCTTTGGTCTAAAGCCTACTCACGGACGTCTATCTTCATTTCCGACACCAAACCCAGCCCCAACTTGCTGTGTTCAAGGTCCTATAGCAGCAGACATGTATTCCCTTGCTGCAGTTTACGACATAATCGCCGATCCTCATCCGACATCTCGCTTCCCCCGACTTTACCGAGAGCCTTCAAGGCCTTTGGCAAAGCTACTGGGCATCTACGAACCATGGTTCGACCTCGCATCGCCAGGCGTGCAAACAATTACCAGAAGAATGATCGACAGGCTTTGCACAGAGCACAACTACGAGATTGTTCCTATCACAATTCCCTTCACAGAAGAAGGACAGATCGCTCACGCCATGACTGTCTTGGCAGACGCGGCGTCTCTCCTCCCAGAATCAGCAAACACAACAGCTGCGAACAGACTTTTGCTCGCCATGGGCCGCACGACACCAGCAGGAGACTATGTCTTGGCCCAAAAGCTCCGAAACCTATTGATGCAACATCTTGCACATCTTTGGCAAATGCATCCCGGCATGATGATCATCACGCCGACAACAGCTTGTGGCGGTGCACCGATAAGACGCGGTGCAAGCGAGCTAAAGCACGGGCTAAGTGATGGAGATTTGACAATAGAGAGCATGACGTATGTTTGGCTGGCCAACTTCTGCGGCATGCCTTCTTTGTCTGTTCCTGCTGGCTTCGTTGTACCAGTGGGTCAAGAACGAGCAGGTGAGGAGCCTGACGAGAACACTGTTGGCAAAGTCCCTATTGGGTTGATGGCGACAGGCGAATGGTGTAGTGAGAAAGCTCTTCTAGAGTTTGGTGTCGAGGCTGAAGCTGTGGGAAGTGAGAAAAGGTGCAGGCCACCTATTTGGGAAGATATCCTGAGCCAAGCTAAGACAATGGCTCAGAGTCAAGAGAAGAACTATAGTTCAGACAGTGTCTAGGGTCTCTTTGTCGGATGGAGTTGAGGAATACCCAGGGATGAAAGGCATACTTAGAAAGCATCTCACAATGAGTAAAAAGTCCATTTATTTACACATATCACAAGAAAAGAGTTTGAGGAGTGAAATATCTTGACGTCAAGTTGTAATTTATTCATCCTAATTAAGACTATCCCAGGCCAAATCGGTCCAGATCATATTATTTTGGCTGTACTAATGTCTTTTTATCCCCATCTAACATTCCCATCAATCCATATAAACGCTCATTTTTGTCTATCTTACTACCACCGGCGAACAACCGCCCTGCGCCCAGGATATGTCGGCGCGACTGTTGCGTTCTTTCCCGAAACTCCGCCCGAAGGCAGAAGAACCGGGATGTCATTAGGAGGCGCCTCCGCGGCCGCCTCTTCTGGCGAGTACTTGGACGCTGGAGGATGCTTCATCGCCTCCCCTATGGCCATCTCACCGCTATGCTCTTCCATAACGGTGTGCTCGGGTGCTGTTGGGTGCTCCGCAGCTGGGACTTCGGCTGCTGGTGCTTCGTGAGCGGGTGCAGTAGGGTGTTGAGCCATGGTGGGGGGCGCTGCTGCAGGTTCCTCGACCACGACATGCTCAGGCGCCGCTGGTGCTTCAGCGACAGGGTGTTCAGATGCTGCAGGTGCTGCAGGCTCCTCGACGACGGGGTGTTCAGCGGGTGGTTGAACCGGATGCTCGGCTGGAGGCGCAACGGCAGTGTGTTCAGCGGGAGGCGCAACGGCAGTGTGTTCAGCGGGAGGAGCAACGACGGTATGCTCGACAGGAGGTGCAACGACAGTGTGCTCAGCAGGTGGCGCAACAACAGTATGCTCAGCGGGAGGTGCAACAACAGTGTGTTCAGCGGGAGGAGCAACGACGGTATGCTCAACTGGGGGCTCGACGACTGCAGGGTGTGTAGGAGGTGGAACAACGTGAGCAGGAGGAGCCTGTTCGGTGACTGTATGGATGACAGTAACATGGACGGGCTTCTCGACCTCGACAGTCTGGGTGTGGACGACCTGGACGGGAACCTCGACGGTCTGAGTGTGGACAACCTGGACGGGAACCTCGACCGTGTGAACCTGTGTGACAGGTACTTCGACTGGCTTTTCGACTGGCACCTCAACGACAGAAGTATGGATCACTGTGACGGGTACTTCGACTGGCTTCTCAACAGGCACCTCCATGATTTGAGTGTGAATCAAAGTGACTGGCACCTCGACGGGCTTCTCGACTGGTACCTCAACGACTGAAGTATGAACGACAACGTTCTCCACGACGGATGTATGGATTACGGTAACAGGCTTCTCAACCTGGTGGACAGAAGTTTCGATAACTGTAACGGGTCTGTCAACCTCAACGACAGCGGTATGGACGAGAGTGACGGGCAGCTCGACTGTCTGGTGAACGACTGAGGTTTCGGTAACCATGACTTGCTTCTCAACCTCGACGACTGAAGTATGAATGAGTGTCACGGGCTGTTCAATGGTCTGGTGGACAGTCTCAACAACAGTGACAGGCTTCTCGATCTCCTTCTCCACCACTGATGTATGGACGACTGTAACGGGCTGCTCGACTGTTTGGTGAACGATTGAAGTCTCAGTGACCTTGACCTCCTTCTCAACCTCGACCACTGAAGTATGGATCAATGTCACGGGTTGCTCGATGGTCTGGTGGACTGTCTCGACGACTGTGACAGGCTTCTCAACTTCGACTTCGACGACTGAGGTAACTAAATGCTCGACAGGGACAGTGACATGCTGGACTTCTGTCACGGTGGCATGTTGGATCTCTGTTACCACCGCATGTTGGGTCTCTGTTACCACCGAATGTTCTGTAACGGTCACATGAACCGTCTCTTGGACCGTCTCGGCAGGTAGATGCACTGTCTCCGTTACATGGACTGTCTCTGCGGGAAGATGCACTGTCTCGGTCTCGTGGACTGTCTCGGCGGGTAGGTGTACTGTCTCGGTGACGGGCTCGCAAACTGCCTCAGCAGGTGGTGGGTTTCTTCGAAAGAAGGGTGGTGAGGCCGCCGCCAGGCCAGCCAGGGTCGAGACCGAAAGGAATGTTGATAGAAGCATGGCCTCTAAAGCGGAAGATCGACGTGGTGGCTAGGGATGGTCGGATTAAGAAATGAATTTAGCGATACCAGCTCGCGTGGTAGAAAAGAAAAAGGAGAGACAAATTAACGACTGTAATTAAGACAATTATTTGAGAATGGAATGAATGATACACACACCAGGCGAGTATGAAAGAGAGAGGAAGAAAGGGGAAGGAGGATGAAAGGGAAGTCACAGGCTAAAAGCGAGGAATAAGAAGAGGTTTATTCTTTCCCATTTGGGGTCATGATGTTTTGTTGCATGGGGGGGTCTACGCTGTGACTGTTTTGACTATGAGACGTGGCTGCGGACCGGCAACTGTAATCCGTGTCCTGCTCGTGCTTTTGGTTGATAATATGGCATGATTCATCCAGTCTCATCCCAGCTTTGGCCGTACAACTCCTCAATGACGAAGCTGTAGCTGAGCTCGGAAAGAGCTCGAGCCGCAAGCAAGGGACCGAGCCTCAAGGGGTTCAGACAGAGATGGGGATGTGTGTTTGGAGGAGGGTCTTGGCGATTGGGATATCTCGTCTCGGCAGTGATTCAACCAAGACGACAACCCCTGCCGTGTCCCCTGGACCCTACTCTTATCAAGCTTATCTACAGCTTTAAGCTTATGGCCGTTAACATTAACCTTGAAACTTGAGGCCCCGGATCGGGTCTAGATGGCTTGGCGAACCCCTGGCCGCAGCGGAAGACCAAGCTCCCGGCCATGGAGGACCCGTTTCTTCGTTTCAGCCTTGGAACATTTTTCTTGGAGAAGGGAAAGTACCTGATATCTATACGAGAGTTTCTTGCCGTACTTAAGAACTCTTTTCACCAGCGTTTGGGAACAAATGTCAAGTTTCATCTCCGACGGTCCTGTAACGGGAACGAGGGCTTTCCGCCAAGCTGCGTTGTACAAGAAGAGTTTGAGATTGATTAAATAGTGGTTCGAACGCCTCAATTGTTTTCTTTTCTCTCAAAAGCAAGCCACAGTTTTGTATGCAGTCGACTACATCAGTGCGAACCTGTTGGCACCGTTAGAGCACCTCTATCACTACAACAGCAAATGAGCACACGTCAATGGACGGTAAGGTATTCTGTAGTAACTGTAAATGCTCAATTGGACAGTAGTATTGCTTTTAGAGTTGCGTAATTGCAAGGCAGACTCCATATGGACAAGGCATTTTCCAAGACGGATTCCTTGGGTTCGCAACCAAGACCATTTCCAATGTTTATGCGCGCCACAAATGTCTCTTATCCCCAGACCTTAAGAGCTAGGGTTCACTTGGACAGTGGAGTTAGTGCTGAAACATACCCACAAGTTTTCGTCAGCACTCTTTGCAAGGGGAGTTGTGAGCTTCTGCATAGGGTAAGTAAAGTTTGCGAATAATCTTTTTCACAATGAAGTGGTAAACTCTATGGATGGCTTCTGCACAAACTTGTGACTGATAAATATAATATGATAATAATAATGGCAATGCGGTTACTCCACAATCAACACCATATGTATTGAGGGTAGTCTTGGCCAAAGGGAAATGTGTCGTGTTCACCTGTATGACTCTGTCAAACTCTATTTAATAACTACCGCTCTTGGCTATTGAATGATGAACGAAATCAGTGTCAATTAGGTTTTGATGATCATATACAACCGTGAAATGTTTATGTGTAAAACCCAACGACGAAACTAGATAGAGTTCTTGATAGTCAAGACTAAAACAACCGGTTGAAGATCAACGCCTATCAGCAATGACGTAGCATAATATGACGCCCTCCATGATCAAGGTACTGTGAGATGACGCCCTCGAGTATTGATTGAATAAAATAACAAAAAAAATACCTCAAAGATCTCAACCTCGTGTAACTCATCTTATCAACATACCATTGAATGCATCCACAATCTCAACAATGGATCTCGTTACTTCAGTCACATCAACTCAGCCTACGTCCTTCCTAGGAAAGGTAGTAGAGATCTGTATCGTCACTTCAGACTGCAAAAAGACAATCTCTGAACTCACGAAACTCGGCATCGGCCCGTTCCGTACCTTTGAGTTCAACGCAAACACCGTGTCTGATCGTTATTTCCGCGGCCAACCTGCAGAGTTTGAACTGCTAGTCGCCTTTGCAGATACCGGCGACATGGTATGGGAGATCATGCAACCTGTTTCTGGGCCATCACTCATGCAAGAGTTCCTCGATAGAGGGGGACAAGGGATTCATCATGTGGCTTTTGATTGCAATCATGTTCCTCAGCAACAACGCAAGGAAGAATTCAAAAGACGTGGGTTTGAGGTTTCACAGTCGGGTATATGGCATGGGAACAAAGGGACTTGCGAGTTTGTTTTCTACGATACCGAAGGAGCTATAGGGACATGCTTCGAGTCGTACAACTTTTCGGATGATTGGGAGGAACCAGATGAGGCGGCTACTTGACGGTGCTTAATGTCGGCGAGAAATAGCCATGTTAGTGTATCATTGCGACTAGTGCTCGAACATGTGGCCGCGTTCTATTCATTCGATCGAATTTATCTGAGGCATCATATCCACATTGCGGGCCTAGACTAGGCATCACGGCTGACTGCATAGAGAGAGGCCTCTAGTGGCTATGTTCTTCACTGCCACAATCCTGCAGACGACCTTCTTCTAAAAAAGACATAAATCACTTGCTTCTCCTTATTGCATTCTGATATCTCAATTGCATAGAAATTTGTTGTAATCATGAGCGCATATTCATACAAACCAGTCTCCAAAACCGAGATCCGTCTCGTCTCTTTCAAGACAAGTGGATCAGATGGACAGCAGCTCGAAGCTAATATCAAGAACGTCGAACTCGATCCAGATCATCCCATCACATACACAGCTCTGTCCTATTGCTGGGGAAATTCAGTTGAGCGAATTGAGATCCCCTGCGATGGAGAGATACTCAGCATCACAAGCTCCCTCCACGAGGCACTGGTTGAGATTGCCAAGACCCGACAGGACGAGGCTTTGTGGATCGACCAGATATGCATCAATCAGGAGGATATGGTTGAAAAGTCCGAGCAGGTCTCCAAGATGAACCTGATTTACGATAGTGAGTCTGTTCGTGTTGGATGAGTTAACGTCCATCTAGCGAGTAAAACTAACTCTTGACAGAGGCAGAAACAGTTCTGGCTTGGCTAGGTCCAGCAGTACACAACACAGAACTGGCTATCGACTTTGTCAAAAAGGTCGGCGATGTAGCACTTCCCACTGCAACAGACCTGTTCCGCTGGGACAACTACGACGAGACTCACGAAGAGACCAAGCTTGAGCGCACCGAGGAATTGACCACTGAACAATCCAGAGAACTGGGTCTTCCTTTCGATGACGATAGCTCTTGGACTGCCTTCGTCGACTTCTTCGACAGACCCTGGTATCAACGCATGTGGACAGTCCAAGAGATCATCCAAGCCCGCAAAGCAATCGTGCAATGTGGACCGCACAGTCTTCCATGGGAACATGTCAGTGCTGCTGCGAAATGGTATATCTACAAGGCCGGGGCTATTCGACAGGAATACCCGCGAGAAGTAGACGGGGCACGTCTGGTGACGCAAATGACCACCATTGCGTGGCGTATGAAGATGGGCAGTGAGTACAACCGCGAGCTTTTCCAACAAGATGCGCGCCCGACGTGTAGATGGGGCTTGCGCGATCTTCTAGAGAACCTGCGACCTCGTCTTGCGACGGACCCTCGAGACAAAGTGTTTGCACTGTTGGGCATCAGCGATATCGATAAGGAGTTCTGGAGCGACAAGGGTATGGCAGTCGATTACTCCAAATCTGTCGTCGATGTCTTCACAGAAGCGACCGACGAGATCATTAAGTCAGACACTTCAGATCTCAACGTCATTTGGTCTGCGCGACAACGGAACGATGAGGCTGAATGGCCGAGTTGGGTTCCTGACTGGAGACTTGACACAGGAACGGGATGCGCATGGGGCATTGGTGCACCCTTGAAAACGGAGGGCAACCCGAATGGGAAACATGTTTATATCCCTACGACTGAGCCTCACTCGTTGGCTGTGAAAGGTAAAGTCATCGGTCGAGTGACGTACAAGAACGAGTATCGACATTTCGGTGAACTCTTCAAAGACTGCCACCTGCGGGAAGTCTACAACACCTGCATGGAACGCTTATCCGCTTATCCCACCGGCGAAGACGTTGAGACTGCCTTCGGACTGACCTTGATCGGCGGTCTCCCATTCCCTGGAGGCCTTCAGAAGAAGGAGACATCGGTCGAAACATACGCGGCAAAGTACATGCAGTTCTACGACAAGACGCAAATGCCAATGGGAACTGCCGAAGAAAAGGCAAAGCGAGATGAGGCGCTTGAAGACACGTATAAAGTTGGGCTAGACATGACTTGGTTGCAAGGAGTTATGGCTGCGTATTGCGAGCGACGGTTTATTGTGACCGACAGTGGACACATGGGGCTGGCGCATCACGAAGTCTTGGAAGGGGACGTTATTGCTGTGGTGATGGGTCTTGAATGGCCGTGCGTTTTGCGACCGAAAAGCAATGGCGAAAAGCACGATGAAGGGTACGAGTTTATTGGGTAAGTGAACGCAAAACACGAAAAGGAGAGATTGCGACAAGGGTGCTAATTTACTTGAACAGGGACGCATACTGCCACGGTGTGATGGATGGAGAAGCCATGAAGGGGATCATCGATGGAAGCGAAGAGGGAGAGATCTTCACTCTGAGGTAGAGGACAATGCAGTCGTCAACAAATGTCTATAGTCTATAGTCTAGGTCTATTTCCTTCGCGTGCCATTCAAGGCGACCACCGCACTCTATACAAGCGTTATGTATCGTGGTATTTTTCTTCGTATTCGTCTCCCGTTCGTACATGTTCGTCAATCGCGTGCTGGGTCGTCGATGCTCTATCGTAGTATATGGGTGTGTATGTACACATTGCCTACTGAGAGCGGGTGTTGATGGGAATTCGGGTTTCATTGGAGGTATCTAACATCTATGCCTTAGCTCCTGTAATAATACAAATCTTAGTCAAACAAATATTCTTGTCAAGTTCCCAGCTCTTAATCAGTCCTGGGTCGCTTGCGAGACTCAGACTCACCATTCTCTCCCTGGGCGGAAAAGTACTCGAGGCTGCCCTTGGGGTCGGCCTTCATGGTCTTTCCGCCCTCCTGCCAACCAGCAGGGCACACTTCGCCGTACTCGTCGGTGAACTGGAAGGCCTTGACGAGACGGATGGTCTCCTCGACGTCACGGCCGACGGGAAGGTCGTTGACGGTGATCTGGCGGAGGACACCCTTGGGGTCGATGATGAAGAGACCACGGAGAGCGATGCCCTCGTCCTCGATCAGGACACCGTAGTTGCGAGAGATCTTGGTAGACTTGTCGGCGATAAGGGGGAGCTCCAGGTCGGGACCGAGACCACCCTGCTTGCGGGGCTTCTCAACCCAAGCAAGATGGGTGAAGTGGGAGTCGGTGGAGACACCGAAGACGGTGGTGTTGATCTCCTTGAAGCGGTCGAGGGCGTTGTTGTACTGGATGATCTCGGTAGGGCAGACGAAGGTGAAGTCCATGGGGTAGAACAGGAGGACGACCCTAAACAAACAAGTTAGCAACGGGACAGGCCATCAAGGTGCTTTTGTTGTTTCTTACCATTGTCCCTGGTAGTCAGAGAGCTTGATGTCCTTGAACTCGCCTCCGGGGAAGAGGGTAGTGGCAGTGAACTCGGGCGCAGGGCGCTGAACGAAAGCTTGAGACATGATGATGGTGTTTGTTTGGGTTGTTTGGATCAAGGACTGTGAGATCTGACTGAGGAGAGAAAAGAAGGAGGAAATGAATCAGGAGAGAAGCTTCGAGCGACGCGATTAAGAAGGCTCAGGAAAAAAGCAAGGACGGTGGAGCTTGATCAGGGGTCTTGACTGTTTTGGTGGTGGAAGGAGGTGGAAATCATACAATTTTAGCGTGGTTGAGATAACGATAGGCTCTGATAAGGGATGCCTACGGGTACCTACCCCGTAGCATTAGCATTTACTGTACAACTGTACAACTGTTGAACCCGTTACCGCTGTGAGTTGCCTCTTTTCCACATTTTAGGTAATTAGCGTTGGCGATAAAGTGCATTGTCGTGAATTATCGGATTGGCGGTGACGCAAATGTGGACTTTTTTTCTTTATTTTTGTTCGCCATGCTGTCATGTCATGTCATGTCATGGTCTCCAATGCCGCACTCGCCGCCCACTAAACTACTACAGTAACCCACTAACTGGTACCTGCGGTACAGTGCATTACAGCTGCGGCGCAAAAACACGTGCTGAAAACCTTGATCCCTGTTGACTCTTAGACTCTCCATCGGCATCTGAAAATTGATTCCAAATTGCAACCTTGGAATTGTCCAATCAATTCAATTCTTCTGGCTTCGGAGTTTTTCGGTTCGGAGTACCGACATTTACGTATCAAGTTTTCCCATCTTATCAGCCACCATCACACCATCTCTTACAACACCATGATCATGATCCCCTCTACAGTCATAGATTGATAAGGATTCCATATTAATAATCTACCTAGTCTAGTCTCTTCTAATGTGACACTCCATTGACTCCATTCCCGTTTTGTGTCCCTCTTTTTGCCAGCGCATCGGCTTCTCTGATTATCTCCGACATGTCATCCAGCGCTAACTGCGGACTCAATGCGCAAATTCTCAAGGCCACTTTTCCTCTGACCTTTGTAGTCAAGATACCAGCCATGTTGCTTGAGATCAGACTCTTTGATACTCCCGTGTTGATCACCTCCAATTCATCTTCTGACAACCCCTTTCGCGCATATCGAAATGTCACCACTCCCAAACTCGCTGAGCTGACAATCTCCCAATCGTCCAATCTGCGCAATTCTTGCTCTGCTCTCTCTGCCAGATCAAATCCATGATCTATCATCTTTCCTAGTCTCTCCACGCCAATCACTCGAAGTGTGAACCACAGCTTCATCGCCCGCGATGCAGGACGCGTGAGCTCCATACTGTAATTCCAAAAGTTGGGAATGTCCTCATCTTCTATCGCAACGCCGTCTCGAAGATAATCCCCCTCATTCGCAAAGCTGCGCACCAGGTTGGCCTTGTCTTTGACCAACAATAGTCCACAGCTATAGGTCTGAAACAACCATTTGTGGGCATCCCACGACATACTGTCGGCGTACTTGAGACCATCCACCTCTTCGTGACGTGTAGTCGAGAGCGTCGCCGAGGCACCGTATGCACCATCGACATGTAACCAGAGTTGTTCCCTTTTGCAAATCTCAGAGATCTGCTCCAATGGATCAATGGCGCCAGTGTTTGTTGTTCCGCAAGTGCCAACCACAAGAAAAGGCACAAGGCCTGCCTCTCGGTCATCGCGTATCGTCTGCTCCAAAAGGTTTGTATTAAATCTGAAGGATTCGTCTGCAGGCAAATGTCGAATTTGCTTCTTATCAAAACCGAGTAAGCGCAGAGCCTTGGCCACAGAGTAATGAGTCTGGTCTGAAAGATACACAACGCCCTTGTGCGATTCACCATGTGGCACAAAGCGATCTCGTGCGAGCACAATGCCCATCAAATTCGCCATTGAACCACCGGAAACACAAATACCGCCGGCAGTTGATGGGAAACCAACTTGTGAAGCCAGCCATTCGATCAAGGTCTTCTCAATAACCACTGGCCCCGAAGCCTGTAATTTTGAAGCGCCCAGGGCATTAAAAGCACTGGCTACGATGTCGCCCAGCCATGCAATTGGTGAAGTAGGTGATGGGATAAACCCCATGAAGCGAGGATGATTGACGCGCATGCGGTGGTCGAATGCCGCAAATGCCTCATCGAGGACTTGGTCGATTGAGTGTGCTTCACCAGGAGTGCCTATCTTCCTGAGGTAGGGGACATCCTTTGGCTCTGCGACTTTGATGATTGGGTCATCCTTTACGTCTTGAGTTGTTGAGCCAAGACGGTGGACGATAGATTGGATGGCTGTGCAGACAGCCTCGAGCTCATCCGGTTGGTGAAGTGAATTCATGATGATTACAGTGTGAGTTGCTGTAGATGTGTCGAATTGTTTGGCATCAATCTAGAATGCGAACTCTAGATATTTGTACTCTTGAAATATCCCTCTTTATGTCTCAAGACGCCACCGTTGTATAACCCGATAGTGTTACTATAAATGCGATGCCACCCGAATTTGTGGAGTTGAAACTGTTGCACACGACATGTCAGCAGTGCGCCTTTCGAAAATAATGCAGATCATGTCAGACACAAAGAATTATCGAGCTCTCCTCAGCTATGATAGGCTTGTCAACTGGGGTAGGTCTTACATAGGTCCATCCTGTCAGCGCGCCCTTGACGACTTTTTACCGGATTCGGTAATTTTGCGAGAGCGACTGATTTCTCAGATGGGTTGAGACTGAGGATAAGCTGGGCTGCAAGATGTGATTGAGACATTTGCAAACTTTGGCCATGGAAATACTTGCGAATTGGTCGCACAATGTCACGCGTGGTACTATTAGCATGTTACACTTGTGTCTACACCACGCTTATTATTGCGGTGATGACAATCGAATTGGGGAGGTATAAGCGCGTGGGAAACACCAATGGATAGTACTGTGATATTAAAATAGTGGGTTTTCTTCAATACATGCGCTCTATGGTCTATCAAACATCTAAATAAAATATGAAAGAATGAAGAAATAAAATGCAGTACTTTTTCCCAGTCGCGAAACAAGCCTTTATCTTGCCATTGAACACCATCGTGAAAGCGTTAAATCGCCCCTGGCAGAATCTCAGTGATGTTGCTCTTCGCCAACTCCTTGCTTGCATCCAAAACCTCTATCATGCGCCCTCTAGCCTTTGCATTCTTTTCATCACCCAAGTCAGCCCGCCCCATATGCTCCAAGGTCACACAAATCACTGACTCCATCAGTCTTTGTGCCAACTCCCCTGCGTAACCCTGTTCGTAGAACGCTGGTGTCTCGTTGACCTCCAACAACCACGCTACTCCCTTGGTATCGACCAGAAAATCAATGGCGAAGAGCTCATAGCACTTATCCAAGGGCGTGAACTTATCCGCCATGGTATGCGCAGCCGCGCGCAGGAGTTCGCCTGAAATTTGGCATGCTTGGTCAAAGACATTCTTCTTCCAGTCACCAGGTAGCAAATCGTCATCCATCTTCCAGAAATCTCGCATCGACTCTCTGCTCATAAACTCCTCTTCGTCTTGTAGTGCGGTGTTGGTAAGAGAAGACTTGAGACTGGGGTTCTTCCACGGTGGCTCGTAGTCATCGAGAGCCAGCAGGGTGAGCATCTCGTCGAAAACGTGTACTTTGAGTCGGCCAACTGAAAGAACGTATGCACGGACATGCCATTTCCGACCATCGACTGGGGGGATGGAAACGATGTACTGCTGAGCGACGAACTCTCTCAAGAGAGCCGATGGGATTCTTTCGTTTTCGCCGATGACAATGTTTTGTATCTTTTCTGCGTCGCTCATGGTGTCATTCTCTAACGCATTGATAGAGAGTTTACCACTTGCAGTGATCAGAGCGTCTAACGAGTTGAGACCTGGTGTTGAGAGACTGGGGTGGAAACCATCTGAGTCCGAGTCGCTTTCATCTTTGGACTTGATGGCTTCAACTTCAACTTCGACTTCGACTTCCTCTTCTGTATCCTCATCCTCCTCCGAGATATCAGCAGCGAGCTCAAGGTTATCAGCTAGCTCATCGATTGTGCTGAATATTCGAATTCCATGACCGCAATCAATCATGGCAGGCTTCAAGATCCACCAATCTCGCTCTGAAGCATCCTTCGTTTCATTGTCTTCCAAAGAGTACATCAAAGTCAAGTCATCGGCCGCCGCCAATGCATCTTCCACATACTCGCTATAGTCCAGCGACAACTTGACTGTAGCAGGACTATGTCCTTTGAGGATGCTTTCTGGCCTCTTGGTAACCCAGTAGTCTACAACAGTAGCCATGTGGTCCTTTCTTGCGAGCGCATCGCTATTGGGATACGCGTTGAGTAGACCGTGCTTGGCCCTATTCAGCACAGCAAAATGGTGGTTAAGCTCCCAGCCATTGAGAAACTGAAACACTGTATCGGCATCTTGGGGGATGCTGGAGCAGTCTTCGTAGCATATGGCGTCTTTGACATGGCGTTTGATGCATGTCTCAATGTGCTGGTCGAGCCAGGGGTTGGCGCTGTGAACATATACGTGCATGTTTGACTTGTCTTGGCGGAGTTGCTTATCGAGTGATGTAGTCTTCTTCTGGAGGTAGTGAAGCCTGACGGGGGATTGGTAGACGAGCAAGTGTCAGTTCCATGTGATCGACAATGATATTACGGGAAGCTATCATCAAGTACGTACTTGACTGACAAAAGGGTGATCTCTGCATTGCCAAGTTGTGAGTGACAGCCCGACTCTTTTAAATGCCACCACGCAACAGAATAATAAAATATTTTTCTTTATTTGCCAAGACATTATTAAATAGTAATTATCAACAAGATCCACAAGATTGGTGATTTTATGACTTTTATTGGACATTTTGCTCGCCAAACGTAAGCAGCATCATGAAGTTCATGACATTCTGCAAAATGCATGATCAGTCATGGCACTCACCGTATCTTGTCAGGGGTCATACCAGGGCTCTAATTCTCGATCGATGATCGCTCGGACCTCGTGGCCTAAGTGAATTCCAGCGCCAAAATTTTCCCACTAGAATTTTCCGGTCGCGACTCGTGTGTCAGGTTGATGGTGGGTGTAACGGTTCGCAGCATGACTGGGCATCTAAGAGAAACAACAGTGCTCTTATCCACGGCAATGGCCCCGAAACAAAATTTATTGAGAAATCTACCTAAAAAAAATAAGACGTGTCTCGTTGGTGTAAGAAAAATGAAGTATCCGTGCGACCAATGCAGCTCACATGTGCATTAGAGGGCATGACCGAGCTAGGCGTATCAGGCCTCACATTTTGCTGTTACAAAAGCGACTCCTATTCCCAAGCGAGCCTCATCTTCTAAGCCTCTAGGATATTTTCGTCGCAGCGTCGCGCAGAATTTGGCGCTATAGTTCGCAAATGGCTTCTCCAT
>QRAA01000366.1:0-51436 GCA_003670145.1 Fusarium subtropicale
GAAAGTGGATACATGACCCTAGTCTTCGAACTAGGCCGCTCAATACGGCCGCCCATTTCGCGCGCGACTGTCAAGGAACAAAAAATACCTAGCATATGTCAATCCTAACCCTGAGAATTTTCGCTTCCAATTTGCTGCGGCAACGATAGGCAACTTAGACGGTACTATGTACTGCAGCACCTCCGGCCACCGGGGCCCTCGGCGCTGAGGGAGGAAGAGGAGGGGTTCAAGGTGGACTGCCCCTCGCTGCACCTCATCGTCCAGCTTTGGAGCAGTACTGCGTAAATACAACACGGTACCGACACAGTACTTTGGGAGTTTGGCTGCTGTGCATTAGTGGCCGCCAAAGCAGAGATCTCGGATGTCAAGATATGTGGTGGTGAGCCAGGATTGCATTCACGACATTGTCCTGGCTGTTCTGATATTGTATAAGCTGCTTTCTGCGGCTGCAGACAGACTATTTTGCCTCTCACCAACATTTCGGTCTTTTCACACGTTCGGCCTGACAACGAGAAATGGATTACCCGCATTGGACCGTTGCGGTGATCTCCTGTTTGCCACTTGAGTTGAAGCTAAAGCAAGTTGAAATTATTGCCATGTAGCAATGCATCTTCAATCGCGTGTCTGCATGAGCTTCAAGAAACGGGGCCTTCACTGGCCCGTCGCCCCCCATTCCAAACCATGCCATCATGCCCTCATGTACTCGGCCGGATACAATACAATGACCCTGGCCATGGAGTATGTACCATTGGTCTCTAGATGCTGTTGCGAGGGGAAGTGGGCAAGCGAAAGTATTCAACCATACAAAGTTTGAACTAGAGGCCATAGCCGAGACAATCGAAGAAGAACGGTGACGGCCAAGGAGGACCAGAAAAAACAAAAAACAACAAAAATAAAACGAAGAGAAAAAAAAAATTAAAAAAATTAACCCGCAATTGAGGATCCGGCTGCAGAGCAATGACTGAGAGTAAAAATGGGAACTTACTAGGTTCCTTGGTGGTACGCCAGTGGCCGAAGGCGTTAACTTTGAGACTTATCAGAGAGATCGCCTGCTTGCTGCATCCTCCATGTGTCGCGGTGGAGTGGTCTAGTCGCCAGCAGTTTTGATCAACTGGCAACCAGGTAGGCCAGCACAGCAAGATGGGTCACACTCTTTTTGAGAGCCGCATCGTTGCTTGCATCTGCCTCCATTCGCGCGTCTTTCTTTGTCTCGAGACACCCCCGGTCCCCGCGCTAACGGGTTGTCTGGAATAAAGGCACACACGTCTCGTCGTGCCATCGGCTCAACTCGTCTGCAGTAGATGGATGTACGCATTGTCAGTGCCCAAGTAGGTAGGTATTACTCAAGACGGATATCTCGACAAAGCTAAGGGCATCCTTCCTTTTCTTCCGGTGCTTTTCCTCAAGCGTATCTATTCTTGCATCGACCTCTTCATCCTGTCTCAACTCTTGCAATCCACTCTGTACGCCAACTGTCTAGGCTTTCTTCAGCTTCAGACACAACACCGGCCGAACAAATTTGACAGGACCCCTCCAAATCTCGACAATTCCCCAAGACTCGCAAGGCTTGTTTCAGTTTCGATTTGGTTCCTGACATCTCGCTGCCTCCACATCCTCTACCCGCTGCAACGCTCGATCCTAGAGTTCGTCCTCGGAGCTAAACCCTGTCTTCGGCATCAGTCTTCTCTTTTGGATCTAGACAAGCGTTTATTTTGGGCTCGTTTCCTCCATTGATATTCGTTCTCTATATCGACTTCCCCTCTCATGCCCTTGATCCTCTCCACTATCTTTGCCGCCCCAGAGAAGCTTTTATAAACTTCGATTTCCACCTTTTTGTTTACTCAGTCGCCATCACATCTGCTTCCAGATCTTCCGCTTCTGCCCATCAAGTGAGCGTCACCAGCATCAACATCACAATGGGCGGCTTCTATATGCAGTACCTTGAGAGTAAGTCAACCACGTTCTGAGCTGTATCTTCTTTTTTTGGGAAGCAATTCCGTCCATGGCGTCGGCAATTGCATATGGACATGCTATGTGATGGACAAAAAAAAGATTGTGTACGGGGTAGACCCGAGTGCCCGCCCCGCATGAAGTAACGAACAACCTTTGATCTTACTCTTGTGCGACCTGGGTTGAAGTGCAAGCCTGCGCCATTGGCACAACTGAGACCAGATAGCAGAACCTCGTCGAAACACAGGTTGTGGTTATCTAGTAGTCAGTTCTCGACATGGGTGCAGGCATAATGTACACGCTTGGGTTCAGATGGATTGTGGGGGCTTCCCAGGACATCAACTTACACCGATTATCAAGACTAGGGCCTTTTGCTAACAAAACTGTGCACAGGCCTCTGCCGGCGTCGAGGATGGACAGACCCCATGTACGAGTGTTACCGAGACCACAACGGCTACACTTGCCTGGTCCTTGTCAATGGCCGTGAATATCAGACAGATCTCGCATACGAATCCGATGTTTTGGCCCAAGAGAACGCAGCCATGCGTGCTTTCATGGTATGCCGCAACTTCTCTGTCAACGGAGGCATGCTGGCACGCAATGGCATTGTCCAAGGCCTTCCAGCCCAGGAAACAGCACGCCGCCGCAAGAGCCGCCACACGTCTTCTCGGGACAGCGACCGCCACAGCAGGCGATCGGGACACCACTCCAGTAGTAGCTCAACTGCCTCTTTCGACTAGAGAATGTCCTGATGCAGCTGTTAACGGTCATCCGAATCAACCTATGCTTCACGGTTGGGGCCTATATCAGCTCACGCGGGAACATGTCGATGAAACACGAGGGATAGCCACACAGAAGACGACTTACAAGCGGTTGAAATGCTTCACAGCAATCCCAAGGGATATACCCAAACCGACCTCCTTTGGCAACCCCTTTCTCACACGAGACTCAGGGAAGGATCATCACTTATTTTTTTGCTCGTTTTTTTTTTTTACATTTCATCATGCTTTTTTGTTTCCTACCGGTCATTTTGAACTGGATTGATGGCGAGATATGTCCTGATATATCTTCGGCCGTTTCCGACGACTCATGACGATACGATACGACTTTAGATGCGATCTCACTTTTCTACGGCTAGTGTTTTCTGCAACGCTTTCATTCTATTTGGCGGCTTGTTGTGCCTTGCGACTGAACGAACCAACCCATACAAGGAGGTCGACTTACGATGAGTACTCTTTTGCTCGTCCTGATGACTTCTTGAACGTTCACCACACCCGGGATGACTTGTTTGTATCAAATCGATCTGAAAGGACGACATGTTGCAACGAGGGACCTCCGGTGACACTGGGCAAGTCATTCCGGGGAGACCTTGAAGTCAAGAAAACAAAAGTCACAAAACGGATATGAAAATTTGAAAAGAGAAAGGACGCCTACGAACGAAGAAAACTTGAAACGAATGATAGTATCGTCCAGAAATCATGCAAGGACGGATTTGACACACGTTGAACGACAATTTGACGAACCACGACAAAAAGAAGAAAAAAGCACATTGCCCAAGGATTTCTTTTAGCATTTGACACCTGTTTAGCGAAGGCTGGGTTTTATCAGCACATTTTATAATGATTCTGACAAAAAGTTGGAATCTTGTTTTGAAGGAGGAAAAAACATGAGCATGGCAGGAGCTAGCGTTGACATTTACGATATGAGTAAAGATGAGAAGGATCATGAGAATGAAACGATTGACGAGGATGAGCATGGACTTTGGAGGAACTCGATGATAAGGCACTTTAACGACCATAATGATCATGACTTTTTCTATCTCTTTATCAGACACTGTTCAGGAATCACCGCGCGTTCCAATATTGTGATACATCTGATCTTGACTTGATGATATTCCTCTTACCAAATTCCAGCACTGCAGGGTTCCTGTTCTTCAACTATGGGAATGTTTGCTCGGTTGGCAATGCCGGGGGTGTAGACTCGGGTAGATCTATTGATATGCTTGTGTGCGTACTACACAACCACTCGTCGCCGAGGATGTTTATCTCGATGACAATAATCGGGATTGGCGTGCATGTGTTGGACGGCGGTTTGTTCATGCCACCTTGGACCAACTCTTGGGTTATTTGCCCTCATTCGCCCTAAACCTTAGACGTTGAGTTTGTTGACATGTCGTAAGTTGTTGAGGGGAGCATAACGAAGGACAGTAAGAGGGGTGAGCTGTGACAAAATGTAACAAACCAACACACTTTTGCATCTTGAACTGCAGTAACACCACCAACTGTCAGCTGCTGACTCCAAACTCTCACGTTGCACATTTAAGCTTTGGCGATTGCCGATCGGCTTGAGCATCTGGCCTTTACCAAGATGCCAACTGTGCGATGACGTTGAGTGTTGAACATTTCACAGAACAATTGTCTGAATGAGCCATTGATTGGAGCTCAGGGATGTGACACGAGTTCTTTGTATCTACCAATCGGCCTCACTATCACTACATGAAACATTTCGAAATCGAAGAGAACAAGTTTGACAGAGTTTGGGTTTGAAGCTTGGTAGTTACGTGTTGGTGTCACGAGATGCTGACTGACATGTCAATCGGAGGAGGGGTTCTCACACTAACAACTTAGTTAGCAGACGTGTCAGATGGAGACACGGGAGAGGCTGAGAAATGGATTGCCTCGATTATGAAGTCATATGGGGCGAGTTGTGGAACGGTTTTACGTTTGCTGTACTATGTACGAAGCAATGGCTCATGAGAGTCGAGTTGAGATAGAGACACAGACAGTCATGAGGAGGATGTTGTATCGTCAATGCGGTTGAGAAGAGCAAGACTAATGTAGAAATGCCCGTTACCAATACGAGGGACTCTCGTAAATGAGTTGCAGGGTCCCTGACAGGGGTTATATAAATGAACGTCAGCTTGTGAGTGGCTTGTGTGACCACCTCCTTAATGCTTGCAATTGGAATTGGACTTGGACTTGAAGGAAACGGTGGTGCCATTATTATTAGTTTAGATCTATTTTCCAACGGTTTCATTGATTATTCGAGTGAAGAAAGGAGGCTATGAATAGATGCTGAGTCTTGATTGAAAGTCGAATGTTTTCATGCCTTGAAAATAGTATGTCAATGCTTGTCTGTGGCTGGTAGGTAACGTACCAGACTAAACCAATGCTAATTTCCAGTATCGATAGACTTTCAGACAGAGGAAATATGCAACTTCCCGTACCAGGCGATGAGATGTTTTCAACCTCAGCTGAAACCATGCCAGACATTGATTAAATTCTAGAAGAGTACGAGTGTCTTAGTAGTGTACGGAGTATCCGGACGGCACGGATAGTCGAGACGGAAGCAGCCTTTTTCTCTTCCAACAGGGGGTTTAATATAATTTCGCCAGGGAACGGGAAATGGTCGAGCCACAATGACCCCGCTGGACATGGGACTCTTTGATTGGAGTGAGATGGAAGCAGGAAGCAAGAAGCCCCCTTTCTCTTACAAGGACCTCGTGTCGCGGATCGTTGATTTGTGTGGACCCGTAACTACTAATTACTGAACATGAGGAAATAAATAGTCTGAGAGGCGTAGAGTACTAGACAGATTGGCTATCCTGGGAGGTAGTAGGTACCTATTGAGCAGGTCATGATGGGTGTATGAATGGTGTTCCTTGTTCCGAATAGAGACTATTGCAAACGTGCTGCCTCTGTCTGATCAATTGGCTGAAACATCGCGCAACTATAAAAACTATTAAGTCCCGAATTAGGTTTAGAAATACCTCGAAACGAAGCAACTTTGACAAAGAGATCTTCATCGTGATTAAGCCTGGACCTAAAAAAGACCCTGGCTGGCACTGGCTGGCACTGGCTGGCACTGGCTGACCACTGTCAACTCATGCTAGACCCCCCCTGGAACCCGTTCTCCACTCTCCCATCCCATCCCATCTCATTCTCGTCAGCCTGCTTCTGCTTCTGTTGTTTCTATGGCTGAATCTACCCACGTTGGCCTTTTTTAGACATCCCCACTTGCTTTGCATTGCTCTCCTGAGTTCAAAGTTGGCCTTCTTATTCTTCCTCCTCCTCCCCTTTCCTCTCCGACTCTACCTCTGACTTTTTGACTTTCACTTTGACTCTCATCCAACTTTGAAATCTCTCGAGATACCCCAATACCCTCTAACTTTCTTACCTACCTATTCTAATTTAATCCTGTCGAGGTTTCTTCCTTCTTTTCAGGACCTCGCTGCTGTCACTCTCTGTTCTTAACATTCGCTGTTCTGCTAGCTACTCTTACCACCTTTGCTCTTAGCACTTTCAGCTTAGCTTCTCAATACCGCAATCATGAAGGGTATGTTCTTCCTAACCATCCTCTCTCATTCTCTCCAAGGTAGCTAACAATGTGCAGGACTTATCCTCGTCGGTGGCTACGGCACCCGTCTTCGCCCTCTCGTACGTTACCCCGCGGAACCTCGCGACACCATCGCGCAAACCTCCAATATTATTCTTAATTATCTTTGTAACTGACTGTCTGCGCCCTTGTACAGACCTTGAGTGTCCCCAAGCCCCTCGTCGAGTTTGCCAACAAGCCCATGATTGTGCACCAGATTGAGGCGCTGGTCGCAGCTGGTGTTACTGATATCGTCCTCGCTGTCAACTACCGACCTGAGGTCATGGAGAAGTTCCTAGCAGAGGTAAGAAGATTCGCCGCGCTCACACAATAAATATTCTGACCTTGGTTTGCTGTAGTACGAGGAAAAGTTCGGCATCAACATCGAGTTCTCCGTCGAGACTGAGCCCCTCGACACCGCCGGACCCCTGAAGCTTGCTGAGCGTATCCTCGCCAAGGACGACTCTCCCTTCTTCGTCCTCAACTCCGACGTCATCTGCGACTTCCCCTTCGAGGATCTCCTGGCTTTCCACAAGAGCCACGGCAACGAGGGTACCATTGTCGTTACCAAGGTCGAGGAGCCCTCCAAGTACGGTGTCGTTGTCCACCAGCCCGGACACCGCTCTCTGATTGACCGATTCGTTGAGAAGCCCGTCGAGTTTGTTGGCAACCGTATCAACGCTGGTCTCTACATCTTCAACACCTCCATCCTCGACCGCATCGAGCTTCGCCCAACTTCTATCGAGAAGGAGACCTTCCCCGCCATGGTCAAGGACAACCAGCTCCACTCTTTCGACCTCGAGGGTTTCTGGATGGATGTCGGTCAACCCAAGGATTTCCTCAGCGGTACCTGCCTGTACCTTTCTTCCCTCACAAAGAAGGGCAGCAAGGAGCTCACCCCTCCCAGTGAGCCTTTCGTCCACGGCGGAAACGTCCTGATCGACCCCTCAGCCAAGATTGGCAAGAACTGCAGAATTGGACCCAATGTCACCATTGGTCCCAACGTTGTCATCGGTGACGGTGTCCGTCTGCAGCGATGTGTCCTTCTCAAGGGCTCCAAGGTCAAGGACCACGCCTGGGTCAAGTCCACCATTGTTGGCTGGAACAGCACCATTGGTCGATGGGCCCGTCTCGAGAACGTGACAGTTCTTGGTGACGATGTCACCGTCGGTGATGAGATCTACGTCAACGGTGGCAGCGTTCTCCCCCACAAGTCTATCAAGGCCAACGTTGACATTCCTGCCATCATCATGTAAGGCACATTTCTCTTCATGATTTTACGTTCACGTTCTACTGCAAGTCTGTTGAAGGACACACCAGCAGGCTTTTCTATCTACACTATAATCTCTCACACGACATGGACGAGGAAAAAGGAAATCGAACAAAATTCACCACTCTGGGATGGTGTGCGGGCCACCTTTCTTTATACCAAGGCGGCCTGGCGGGAAAGGATTTAAAGAGCCTGCCGCGCCATCTATCTTAATACTTTTGTGCAGTTGTCTCATGCCCCTATTATGCGTGTTTATCAGGCGTCAAGGTCGATATTTACAGGAGGCAGGTAGGCGAGCGAGCCATGGAAGGACAAGACAAGAACGGGCAGTTGGGCAGGCAGGTTTATGGCAGCGTTCTGAGGAAGCCGTGTACAATGAATGTTTTTGTTACCAGTTATCGAATTAAAGAAGGTGGTGCAATACCATTTGAAACTTTACTTATCTCTTCGGTTGCTTGTGATCGTTTGTGTGTTGTTCGATGTCCTAGGGCTATTAACAGCATACACGTCGCCTTAATAGAGTTCCCCAACCAATCTTCAAACTTTACGTCTTTGTGTCGTGGGGAAGTTCTGATACGTTCTTAGGGCTTTGTATGAAGCTTAGTAGGTCTTGAATCCTAATATTGCTTGGCTAAAACTCTCAAGCCTTCAACCTGGATGGAACTTTGAAGTCTTCTTGTAAGTCGTCAGCCTCGTATGATTGGCTACAGACCGAAGTGGCGTGAGTTGCCCTCGGTGAGGGACCCCTAGACCTTGTCAAGAGCTGGGGGCCCTGAGCTCGGGTAAGCCAAGCGATAGCCAAGGAGATCGTGGGGACGGTGATGCAATTCTTTGAATGGGACCAGTATCGATATAAGCGACTGTGGACTAAGTGGTCTGGTCAAGATACATGCCATGGAAGTTTGACATGAGTGAACTCTGAACATTGGGTGGTGTCCCTACAAGGCAACAAGTTCAGCCTTATTTGTGATCGACATTGCTTGGAATGACATGTCATTGGCCTGGAAGTTTGTCTGTTTGGTTGGGTCCCAATACGTTCTTATGCCACAGCAGAGATGTTGGATGAGGCTTCAAGCCTCTAAGCCAACCGTGTCGTAGCGCTGGTATTCTCGACGCCTCGACACCGGGTAGCTAGTTTAGAGGATCGTGCCATCGAGATGGATCCGTAAGAGGCTTGGAATACAAGGCCAGTGTGGTATTTGAGCCTCATATCTGGCTAAAGGTAAAAAGGTAGGAATAGCGGTGTCGTATGGGTCGACAAGGGATCAAATGTATCTGCGATAATAGGTCTTTCGGTAGTATGAATGGAACCTTCTTTCTTCGTGGATCTGATTAACTTTTTCTCTTTTCCATTGTTGCATAAGCAGCCAGGGATATCATCTCAAAAACAAGGAAAGAAGCATACCATGATTTTTCAATTAACCCTGACAAAATGACCAGCCACTGGTGAGACGTAAAATCGACGTATGTATTCCTCGCCCCGCCATTCTGATTAACCTCGTCAACTTGCTACACCCCTACAACAAACCGGCACAGATTGTCAATACTTCTCGAATGATTGCGGCAATTCAAAAATAAACCACGGAAACAAATAGAAAGAGGCAGGCCGGTCATCGTCCCTCGCAACCTATTCCTGGGTCTCTGAGGCTCAAGCCACGAACCACTTCGCTGGAGTCAAATCCACCAGTTACGTTACACCAATCCAGCTCAACTTACACGCGACACACCCAGATCAACCAACCGCCCAAGTTCATCCAGTGAATCTCAATCTCGCATGATACCTCGGAACAGTCGTGAATGCGCAAATTTAACGGGTTTTCTTTTCGGTCTGGTGCGCATCATTGCGGAGGAGACGGCCCGTTTACCAGTTCCCGATACAGCGGACTCCGACGAAAGTGATCTAGAGCTTCGTTAATAGCTCACGGAGAGTTACAATCGTCTTATCGTCAGTTCTTCTCACGACGAGACGGTCACAGGATTCGAAGACTTTTTGTCCAGGCAAGGAGATCTAAGACAAGCACGAGACCATAGTAGATCAGGTACACCTCATCTTGACAGTCATCACGCATCTATACTTGCCAAAGATCCCGGTTTGGTGATGGTAATTGTCAGGACGATGGGGGCACAGCATGTACAAGGGCATGGGCATAGACCTGGATCAAGGGCGAGGAAATGCCCTTGGTCGCGGCTCATTGTCTCATGCATTGCAATTGTGCTGATGTTGGTGGTAAGTTGCTATTCCAATTACCGTATTTTTTGCTTCCATGCGCTTGGCCTTGCCTGGGCATCATGTCATTCCATCCATCTCTCCATACCATTCCCCGTCATCCCGCCTTTCACCCACACCCTTCTTTTGTCTCCCCGTGGTTGCCCCGTCCCATAAGTCTGGGTTCTGGGTTGGGATGGGTTGAGCAAAAAAATGATGCATGGTCTGACCGAAACCTCACTAGTGGAGGATACAACTCGGGCGATTTGACGATAGCATCGTTTTACGTACCAAGACATTTTGTTGTTTGCGAATTTTTTGGGCCAAAGTTGGCTTATGACGGCATCCTAGTGGATATGCACGCAGACCAAGAAGTTGAAACGAAAATACCGATCTAAGTTTTGTATGGATATGCATCCATACAGCAAATGAGAGAGAAAAAAACTAGGTCGTTCCATGAAATCAAGACACGGCCATGTTCGGCGTATTAGCGGGGCCTCTCTGAGCTTTCTCCCCCGCACCCCGAACACCACCGACCACGCCTCCACCATCTCTCCACTCGGACGGTCTCTCCACGGCCGTCCGGCGGCACTTCCATTGGGCTGGTTGCTTCAGAACCATGGGGAGTCCGCCTCGATCAGGAGAAGAAAATACCTGGAGTGAGGCTCGTGGTATTGCATCTCCACTGAAATTTGGAGCCATTCGGCGCTGAATGCCCCTGCACCTTAACTCACCTCACCCAACTCTCATTCCATCACTAATAGACGCTTCTGTCACGTAACGCAGCACTCCATGATCCCGTCCCCAGGCTCCAGACCCCCCGGCCAACCCCCCCATACTCGAACGTCATTGGTAATTGATCAGCCACTGACACAGGTTCCGTCAGCAGCTCTCTAAGCTTGTCCTCACTGATGGTGACGCCAAGCTGCAACAGCAGCCAAAGCTCAAAAATCTACTTCCGTTGCAGAGAAACCTTTTGACCTCGTTGTCGTCCACCAAAGCTTTAATTTCCTTTCCCTCCCTCCTCCAATTCTTCTTCTCCCCACTGCTTACTCTTCACCTCTTTCTCCCTCAACTCTTTTCTTCCCCGACCCCACCAATCTCTACAGCATCCGAAGCTGTCTGCTATATTCCCTCTCCCTTCGCAATCGCGCCGCCTACATCCTCACCAGTAACCATGGCTCTCGCCGACGAATCCAACCGTATCGTCGAACAATTCGACTTCTCCGACGATGAGCTCAACAAAAATGTGAAGGAATTCTTGAGGCAAATGGGTATGTTGCTCCATCAATTTGCGCAATCTGTGCCGCCATGCTACTGCAGCTCGACGCCATGATGCTTGTCGCATTTTCACCTATTCTGGCTTTAAAGCCTCAATGAGCTCAATACTGACAATCTGCTAGACGAGGGTCTTCACAATGAGGGCACCAGTCTCCAGCAAATTCCTACCTACGTCACCGGCGTTCCCAATGGTACAGAAAAGGTGAGTTACAGCCCACAATTGGCTCATGTAGCTGCCCAAGCTAATTGTGTCTTGACAGGGCCTTTACCTAGCTGTTGATCTAGGTGGCACAAACTTCAGAGTCTGCTCCATTATGCTAAATGGCGACACCACCTTCAACCTCACTTACAACAAGGTTGCTATTCCCAAAAACCTTATGGTCGCAAGCACCGCAACAGACCTGTTCTCTTTCCTCGCAAAGCAGATCGAAATCTTCCTGAAGGAGCACCATGCCGACCACTTCAACTCCCACTTGCGCCGCCGCAACACAGCCAGCGCCCCAGAGGGCTATCGCGATGAGCACATTTTCCGTCTGGGTTTCACCTTCAGTTTCCCCGTCAAGCAGCTTGCCATTAACAAGGGCCTGCTGATTCGATGGACCAAGGGCTTTGATATCCCCGATGCTGTAGGCAAGGACGTCTGCGCTCTGCTCCAGACTGAGATTGATAACCTACACCTTCCCGTCAAGGTTGCTGCGCTTGTCAATGACACCGTCGGTACTCTCATGGCCCGATCTTATACCTCTACTGGCAAGAGCCGCTCTGTTCTGGGCGCCATTTTCGGTACTGGCACCAACGGTGCTTACATGGAGAAGCTGGATAACATCAAGAAGCCCATCACAGGCGACTATGACCAGTCAACAGGCGAGATGGTTGTCAACACTGAGTGGGGTTCCTTTGACAACCAACTCAACGTTTTGCCCTCCACACCCTGGGACAAGGCTCTCGATCTTGGCAGTGTGAACCCTGGCGACCAGATGTTTGAGAAGCGAGTGTCGGGCATGTTTCTGGGTGAGATTGTACGACTGGCCGTGGTCGACCTGATCAACAGCGAACACTCGTCTCTGTTCAAGGATCTCAACTCGAGCTTCAACGACTGGGGTACCACCACTAACATTGCCCCCTCATCTGGTTTCCTCAAGCCCTGGGGAATGGACAGTGCCATTATGTCTGTAGCCGCTGCCGACAACACTCCTGAGCTGTCAACTCTTCGACAGGAGCTCGAGAACCTACTCAGCGTCTACACTCCTTCATTGGAGGATGCCCAGGCTTTCAAGGCCATTTCTAACGCCGTCGGTCGTCGTGCCGCTCGATTGTCCGCTGTCGCTATTGGTGCTATCGCCATTAACTCTGGAAAGCTCAACGACATGAACGAGGAGGTTATTGACATTGGTGTCGACGGTAGTCTCGTTGAGCACTACCCCTTCTTCCGCGACATGATCTACGAAGCCCTCGCCTCCGTTGACGGCATTGGCCCCAAGGGTGTTGAGAAGATCCGAATCGGTATTGCCAAGGATGGCAGTGGTGTTGGTGCTGCCCTCATTGCCCTTGTGGCTGCCGGCAGGGAGAAGCCCGAGGATTACCTCACCAACCTGAGGTCCGAGTCCAACCGCGCTCGCAAGGCTTCTGATCCGTTCCGTATGTTTCACTCCTAATCCTCAGCCACCTAACTCAGGCTCTTGTGAAGCAACATCTGCTAACTTTGAATAGTTGAATCATCACCCGTCTCCAACCAAGCCCTACTAGCTGGTGGCGTTGTTGGTGTCCTTGCGCTAGCAGCCCTATGGTACAGCAAGCGTCGATAAAATACCACCAACCGTTGTTTATATTGATATCATGTTTGGGAGTTCTTTTTGACTTGGGACAACATTTATTATGTATATATGTGCATCAGAGGAGATGCTTTCATGTTCGTTTTTGGGACCTTTGGCGTCTTATGTCTCCAATATTCTTATCATCTCGCATTTAAAAGTTGTATAGGTATGAGGCAACAAGTGTTTTAACGATGTAATTTTATGACGTCCAAGATTTTCCTTGTTTTGGTTTTACGTTTTGATCGCTCTTGTATTACTATATAGTCTAATCCGGCTCTTTCTCCTTGAAGGCATCTATTCCATCCTGACCATTAACTCATATACCATCATGACGCATGCCTACCCTCTCAAAGAACAGTTTATACCAATCTTATTATTTCTAGTCTATGCTTTAGCTTCCGAAAGCTGCAGCAGGGTAGGAGCGATCCCTCTTCTTTCGTGCCGCAGAGCTACTTCTAGAGCTTGCACCAGAGCCGGTACCCACTGGAGCTCCGCGGGGCGGTGGTGCGAGTCGACTGCTCGCCATATCATCAGGCAAATCGTTCCACTCCCTTTCTGGTCCTTGGTTCTGGTAGGATCGCGCAGAAGAGGGCATCGGTGGTCGCGAGGCGCTATTCTTGGGAGGACCGGCAGCTGGGTCGAGATTGGCGATAGCAGCAGTTGCACTGGCAGCGACAGAGCTTGAGGGTGCCGATGAGGAAGTAGGAATCAAGTTTCGAACAGAAGCACCCGTGGGACGGCTGACTAGCCAAGCGGAATTCGGGCGTAGCTTGAGATAGTAACCCTGAATGGGTTGGTTCTCACGCTTGAAGCCTCGACCTTCATACCACTTCATTCCTTCCTCGTTCTCGGTCCAGACATGAGCTGTGACAGTCGTCACATTCAAATTGGGGTCCGAAACAGCAGTAGCAATGATATTATCCACAGCGGTGTTAATGAGTCCAAGCGACCGGTATGGCGAAAGGAGACATAAGGACTGAATGTATAGGTTGCGAGACACATCGCCTAGAGTGTTGGGATCGAGAGGGGGCTCGACTCGACAGACAACACCACCGACAACCTTGGCCTCAGCGCCGTCGTGGGCCCATGTAATGACTCGAGAGAAGCGACCGGAGGCAGTGGGATCTACCGCACGTTGGTAGAAGTTGTCGGGGTAGCTAACGGGCAGGAGGAGGGCGTTGATGCGACGCAAAGCGTTTACGTCGTCACCCGTGACAGGTCTGATTACCGCTTCTTGAGGAAGGGAAGTTGGCAGAGGTGGAATTTCGAACCCAGAGGTCGAGTTCGTGGGTGGTGGGGTGGCAGTGGTAGTAGCTGCTGGCGGAGGTGGAGGAGGAGGAGGAACATTGGCGGCGGTTTGAGAGGGAGGAGGCGCATAGTTTGGTGTCTTTGACGAGAAGAATGATCGAATGGAAGTTTGAGCTGGTTTGGTAGACGGAAGCGACATGATTGCAATGTAGGTATGTATATATGTGTGTATTGTATATATGAACGGACTTGAGATGTTGTCGAAGGAAAGGGAGGGAGGATATCGAATCGAATAATTTAAGTTGTAGAGATTTGCGGTAAGGAAAGCGCAAGGCTGGGGTAAGCGAGACAAAGATCCGCTCAAGTTAAATAAACCTTAGGAGGACTATGAAAGGGTAGGTCGATCAAGAATAAAAAGAGATTATAGTTTTGCAGAGGTATTCAAAGGGTTGAAAAAGAAAACATCTAGTCTAGTCGAAACTGGAAAGGGAGGCTCTAAATGCTAAGGCACGTAAGTAAGGGACACTAGCGTGGATCATCCAATAAATGCCAACCAAGATGATGGGAAGAAACCAATCCCACGTGAGAGATCTAGATTGGAATCGATCGTCATTCGTAGAGAGGAATCCAAAGTCCCTCTAAGCTGCAGTAGATGCATTTTCAAGGTACCCGCCCCCTGAAAGTCGATTTGACATGTGGACTTTTTTGTAAGGGGCTTTGTGAATTGTCAGATGCGGCTGTATGGATGGATACCTGCATATATGTTAGGTACAGTGATGTACGGGAGGGGGGTTAGGTGTTTAGGTGGTGGTGAGTCTAAGAGGATTGTTTAGATAATGGTGAAAAACAACTATCTTGGGGATCAAGTTGTATCTATCTTGGCATCAATACGTGGTTGGTATATGACTTTGGAGATGCCTACCTCTTGCTTTGTAGCCATCTCGAGCAATCGAATAGAAGAAGGATCATGTCTCAATCAACCCGAATATTCCATGGTATCCCGGCTCAAGTAATATTTCTGATATTCATGCTTTATACTTGGAGCGTCGCTGCAAGGTTTATCTTTCGCATCAATGATAAAAGTATAAGTTGAGTCGAGGTCGTCAATGACATAAATCAAGCTTGAGTAAAACCCGACTGCTTTTTTGCACCAGAATTACAACTCTGACCTGATCCTGTTGTCCTTTTATAGAATACTTGTGCCAGTTATCTATACCCCTGATCTAACTGTTGCATCTAACATTAGATCCCTTTTCCGAAACTCTCAAAAGAAATCCCTTCCTCTCTACTTTAATTCGGTGGCTGGCACTAGCTGCTGTAAGTGCTGGTGTGTAATACTGGCACACGCTTGAGGCTCTAAAGTTTTTTTTTTCTCTACTCTTACTTTTGAACAGACTTTAAATCTCCCCCTTGTTAATATTTATCTATGATATCAGTTCAAGATTCATCACTTGTCGCTGCGTGGATTTACAGCGAATTCCTGCCACTCTTGTCTTTTCTTACTTGCTACTTTTCTGGGTAGTAGTTGGGCGGGTCTCGTGGTTTCTCGCTCGAGACAATCCAACCTTCTTTTCTTCACCCACCCCAAAACGCAAACGCTGCGCTGCACTGCACTGCACTGCATTGAGCGTACTACCGATAATCAACTACCCACCTCCTTACAAACGGGGAGATTGGGGCATAGAGAACCTCAATTGCTCATTGTACATCTCACTCCTCCCCATTGTTGGCCTTTTGCTGCGATTTTCCATCTTTTTACCCCAACCAAGCAGAGTATCACTCATCATTCTCGCTCATACTGGCGGCTATCTCTCTCTTACAACTACCTAATTCTCGCACTCATCGTTCGTTCAGAGCTTGTCTCCTCCAGCTACCAAGATATTTCCCTCCTCGTCGCAACAGCGCTGTACAGCAGTCTAGCCGTCTAGCCCACAGTACTACTGTACCCCGGGCTGGCCTGTAATTCCATTCCGTGCACACCCCCCTCCGCCCGGCTCGGTACAGTTCAGTTCAGTCCAGTCCAGTACGGTGCGGTAGCTGCCGTTTCGCTCCTCGGCATCATTCATCACACGATTTCAGTTACACACCCTCCGCTTTGCTTTACTGTACAAAAAATCGTCGGCCCTGGCTTGGATTCAGGATACCCGGCGACATCATGAATGCTCGTTCAGGCAAGGCAGGCGTCATCAACGCTGGTGACGATGCTTCGCCTCTGGATAAGCTGGTAAGTTATTTACTCTCGTCACCTCTGTGCTTGCTTAGCAACCTCCCTGCGATGCAATGCGATCCTCACCACGTCGCTTGCGAGCGCCATCATATCCTCCGCGATGATGCCTCATCTCTGCGCCCCCTATCGCTGCGATTTCGCATCAAGCTTTTCGCTCATCATCCATCAACATTTTTATCTCTCAACTTATCGCTAATTGACACTGCATAGGCACATGCTGTATTAGACGATGTGCTTTACAACGTTCTGAGCGATCTCTTGATGAAGACGCACCGCGAGGAGAAGACTGCTAGAGCTACTACCGCTGCGATTCGAATCGAGAAACTAGCTTCCGACGCGTCCGATGCCAACACACTCGATAGTAAACCCGATGTGCGGATAGAGACGGACGCTGCCATCTACGAGGACGGAAAAGTGTTGCTCAAGGGCAATCCTCTCAAGACCACCGCCGAGATCCTCTGCCCCCGATGCCACCTGCCTCGACTCCTGTATCCCACTGACGGAAAAGGCGCCAAGAAGCCCGATCCTAGCATAATCTATTGCAAAAAACATCCATACATCGACAAGCCCGGATGCGACATCTATGGGCAGAGTTGGGTTGGCCCAGGTCCTGGCCGAGGCAAGAAGAAGAAGGATATGGAGAAGAACAACACCGACTCTCCCACCCCGGAACAGCGACCGCCCAACGTGCTCTCCTTCCCCTCCGCCACTTGCAGCAAGTGTAAGCGCTGTATTCTCGTTACTCGACTCAATAACCACATGGGATCGTGCATTGGAAATAGTGGGCGCAATGCCAGTAGAGCTGCGGCGCAGAAGTTGAGCAACGGCGGATCTCAGAACGACCCTACGCCTCCATCATCGCAAAAGGCGACACCCGCGCCGGGTTCTCGCGCCACCAGCCCAAAGAAACGCGACGCCAGCGATGATGAGGAGGATTCTGAGAACAGCCATAAGAAGAAGAAGATCAAGCCTACATCCTCGGTTACCAAAAAGGTGATACTTAAGACGAAGCCGAGCTTCAAGAAAGATAAACCTAAGGGCCTTTCATCTTTAAGTCAAGAGCAAAAAGCTGACTACACTAATGGCGACTCGGTTGAAGTGGCCCCCAAAAAGGCTGTTTCCAAGGGCATCAGTCCTGTTAAGAAGCTTAAGATGAACAAGCCTCAGCTGGGCTCACCCAAGCCAAAATCCAATCTCATCAGGGAAGCTACCGGGGAGTCTGAATCTTCCGACACCCTTTCATCTCCACCACAGTAAGCCTTCGCTCAACGGGTTTGAGCTTAATCGCATCCTGAAGATGCAGCATGGCTACAATGGCGTCACATAAAGGCTGTATTTCCAACGCTCTCATGACCACATCGATCAACATACAGTTATGATTGGACACATAGAAGCAGGCAATACGTTACGCGACCAAGGAGACACTTGCTTATCGAGGTCCTTTATTATTCACTTGTATTATTCTCAACAACATTGCATTGGCACGGCGGACTGGTTGGCTAGGATGACCGGGACCGGATATTTACAGCATCCACGGA
Organism: Fusarium subtropicale; assembly: GCA_003670145.1. Classification (NCBI taxonomy): domain Eukaryota; kingdom Fungi; phylum Ascomycota; class Sordariomycetes; order Hypocreales; family Nectriaceae; genus Fusarium; species Fusarium subtropicale. Next base: position 17,909 of record QRAA01000366.1, read on the forward strand.
AAAGGGACCGGGGCGTTATTGGCGTACCAAGTATAACAATTGATACTTTCAGAATATGTGTGTCATCTTGAACGTAATATGTGCTTGCTTGTGTGACATGTAAGATATCTTGTCAGTGCTCCCGAACGCCATGTACCTGTGCAAAGAATTGATCTAATCCCAGACTCCTCTTTGTAGAATTTTCAACTAGATTTGCTCCTCCTCTTCCACGACACGCGCCTTGACAATCTTGACTTCCTCAACTGGTCTATCTTCAGATCCAGTCTTGACCAGACCCATCCTCTTGATGGTGCCCATGCCAGACTTGACCCTACCAAAGATAGTATGCTTGCCATCGAGCCAAGGTGTAGGCGCAAGCGTGACAAAGAACTGCGACCCGTTCGTGTTTGGGCCCGCGTTGGCCATGCTCAAGATGCCGGCGCCCGTGTGCTTCAGACCCGGATCGATCTCGTCCTCAAACTTCTCGCCAAAGATGGAGCTTCCCCCGCGACCGGTTCCAGTGGGGTCGCCGCCCTGAACCATAAAGTTGGGAATGATGCGGTGGAAGATGGTGCTGTCGTAGTAGCCGCGACGGACGAGGGTGGTGAAATTGTTGCAGGTCTTTGGGGCGTGCGTGGTGTACAGCTCAAGAGTGAGCGAACCCTGTAGTTGGTTAGTTAGTGTCGCGTCCATACATGGAGGATGTAAGAGACATACCATTGTGGTTTCTAGCACGATATTTGTTGTCATGATTGCTTGTTGCTGTATCAAAGCGAGGTGAAAGGATGGGAATATTTGTTTACCTATGATGGAGGGGTATGAGGACAAGGTTGTCGCATTTTCTGACGTTGTTCCTGGTGGCTTTAGCGACTCTGGCTAAGGATTGGTCGCTGAAAACGGATATTTGCAGGGGACCAAGGTCCCTAATTGGTAGCGCATTTCACTATAGGTCTAAGTTCTTTCAGTCAACGTCATTCAGTAACACAAACTGCACGTCTGGACAATTTCTTTTTGCTTCTTATTTGAAGAAATAAATTCTCTCTGCTCGTTTCACTGCATCTTAATTGCGGAGCTGAAGAATTACAAAAAAATATATACTATACTATACTGCGTTCGTCATCGCTGAAATGATATAGTCTCTGCGGATACCTACAACTTTGTCCAGACTCAGAACACGTTGCTCCCTGACAACATCACCAACAACACACTTGCAAGCCAAGCGCAAAAATGGCCGAAAACGCCACAGATACGGCGACTCTCGAGGGATCTTTTGATGCCTTGAATTCTACCACAGGATCTGGAGAGAGCTGGCTATCGGCTTTCTCATACCTCCAAGATCAAAGCTTTCTCATGCTTGAGATTAGACTTGTTGGAAGCGCCATCGGCATCATCTATCTCGGCGCCCACGCTGCTCTTCGTCGACCTCCCTCCGCGGCACCTGCAAAGAAGAAGAAGGCAGGTGAAGAAGAAGACGAGGAGCGTTTCGCTCAGGGACTGGAGCCAACAGATGCCATTCTCTTTCCGCTTATGGCTGGTGTTGTTCTCGTTGGCTTGTACTACCTCATCCAGTGGCTTCAGGACCCTGACATTCTCAACAAAATTCTGAGATGGTACATGTCTACCATGTCGATTGCCAGCTTGGTGTCTATCTATTCTCATGGAATCGAAGTGGTTACGAGCCTAGTGTTCCCACGATACTGGCGGGGACGAGATGGACGTCTGAGGGCAGTGAACCAGAAGAACAGATCTGTCCATGTCTGTGACGATGCAGGCAACCCGACGACAAATGTCTCGTCAACAGACAACCCTTTCCCCGGAACTTTCTCCTGTCTGGCGTTCTCAGACAAGATTCGCAAGTCAGGATGGGAGTTGCGCGGTCTTCTCACTCGACATTGGGCCGTCAAGCTCTTCATTCATGGCATGGGCAAAGAGCAAGGCAGAATCAAGTTTGCTCATGTGTTGTCCTTGGTCATGGCTTTGGCCACCGCGCTCATCTACTCTTACACTACATCGCCTCTGTTGGCCAACACACTCGGCTACGCCATGTGCTACGGCTCACTGCTTTTGATTTCCCCAACGGACTTTTTGACTAGCACTCTGATTCTTGTCGGTCTGTTCTTTTACGATATCATAATGGTCTTTTACACGTAAGTTGACTATTTGAACTCGCATACTGGACCTGTCGCTAACAGTTCCTAGCCCATATATGATCACTGTCGCAACCAAGCTGGATGTGCCTATCAAGCTCACTTTCCAGGCTGCGGAGCGCAAGAGTATCCTTGGTCTGGGTGATATCGTCATTCCAGGCATGGTCATGGCTCTAGCCCTCCGATTCGACCTCTGGCTCCATTACGAGAGCAAGATCAAGTACGAAAGCACCGACTTGAAACTCATCGAAAAGGACCCATCCTCAGGAGCTTTTGTCACCAAGAGCGAGACGAAGCACAAGGAAGTCAAGGCCAAGTACGTCAACGTGAAGGGCAACTGGGGAGACAACCTTTGGACCCGCGGAGCTTTCTTCCTCTCTGGGTCGAAGCAGGTGCCCCAAGACCTGGCGGCTACACGTTTCCGCAAGACCTATTTCTATGCTTCAGTCACTGGCTATCTCCTTGGAATGTGTGTTACCTTGGCTATGCTTTTAGTATTCAAGCGCGGCCAGCCTGCACTCCTGTACCTTGTTCCTGGCGTGCTGGGTTCGCTGTGGCTGACAGGTCTGGTCCGTGGAGAAATCAAGCAGATGTGGAAGTACACTGAGGACGGAAGCCTCGATGTTATCGATGTGGTTGTCGACTTGGATGGCGATGGCAATGCCGTCAAGAGGATCGGTAAGCTTGAGGATGGCGTTGTCGACCTTACCAAGGACGACAAGAAGGAGAAAGAGGAAGACAAGGCAAAGGAAGAGAAGAAGAGCGATGGAAAGGAGCAGCACCGTGTCTTCATGCTCTCAGTGGATGCCGAAGAGGAGACCAAAGAGGAGTAGACTCTTGGAATAGATACTAGACTAAGGTTTGGCAAAATAGACATCACTTCGGCGCAAAATACTAAACTACGTCTGTTTAATGCTGCGTGCCAGCCATTATACAATTCGCGTTGAGTTTGAAGCAGGTTTTGTTTTGTTTTTATGTCATTATCATTAACATTAATATTAAATCTGGACTGCTTCACAACTGGAAATATTAATCATTATCTCAAGTGTCACTGTATCCATATCCATATCCACATCTTCGTCTGATTCTCATTCTTCGTAAAGAAGACCAAAAAAGAGAGGAAGAAGAGTGAGAAAAACAAATTCTCTCCTCGAGTCTGTATTAGTTGGGAGCAATGGCCACCACCACCATTCCGTTAATCCCCTGCACCACGTAAAGGTTCAGACTCTCAGCAGGGGTCGGTCCATCCACCCAGTAGAATTGTAGAGGGGAAAAGGCTGGGTTTCATTTGGGTTGTTTTGTTGTGCCCAACAGTCGGCGTTAAGATGGGCGGGTGAATAGTAAAAATCGAGATTGTTGCGTATGAAGGACGTGCCTTTGGTATTGGCCTGTCTACCGGTGTTGTTTTGTGTGTATTGACTTGTTGGATTGAACAATATCGGTGATTCGGCACAAGGTAGCCCTTCGATTGGCAATATATCTCGCTTGGCTTGAGCCATAAGATAGAAGATGTCGCTGCTACGCCCAGAGTGAAAATACCTCAGACGTAAGCAAAACAGAACAAAGAAGATTGAGTAAAGTAAAAGTTGAAGTTGAAGAATAATTGAAGTTAAAAGTTAAAGTGAATAGAAGTCCTCTTGGACAAAGTAAGCTGTACAAGTTGAAACAGGCTTACAATGCTTGTGGTTTTGTCGAGGAGAATAGAAGAAGCAGGAATCTCGTCCCAGACTCGACTGCAAAGTTGGTCCTCTAAAGTAAAGAAAAGGCAAGAACCTACTCTAAAAGCTCAGAATTTTACAAAGACGACTTCTTGCTGGCATCTTTATACTCGATGTTGATCCCTATAATTCCCGTTTACCCTCCGGCCCGTGTTTCGGCCGGGCCGTTCAAAGGACCCCACCTCCGACGTCCCGGGTTTCGTATTGTTCGGCTTCCGAGTCTCACTTTGTCTCATCTTTTTACCTTTACGACTTCACAAGCCCATTATTAACTCTCGGGCAAAAACTTCAAACGCTCATTCTTCTCAGTTAATGTGACGCGGCTCATAAAATCAAGTAATAATTGTGTCAACAATGAGTCAGACCCAGTCTTCACCCACAGCCATCCAATGGGTTATCGACACTCGTCCTCTGTGGCCTTCAGCCCTCGAGACTAAAGATCTTACCACCAGTGTAAGTGTTTCATTCGCAGTCCTAAACCTGATACTCATCCTTTCTCCTCAGGCTTCGCGTGCTCTTTCTCTTCTCACCACTGAGGAACAAGCCGCTGTTCTGAGATATTATCACGTTCGTGACGCTAAGCTTGCTCTCGCTTCTGCACTTCTTAAGCGCTATGTTATATCTCGCTTCTGCCAGGTCCCCTGGTCTGAAGCCAAGACTACCCGAGACGCCCGAACCAAACCCGTGTTTATCTCGCCAAGCGGCGACGAGCCACTCATCTTCAACATCTCGCATCAGGCCGGTCTCGCAGTTCTCCTAGCTGTCCACAATCCTCCCGAGGGACTTGCTGTGGGAGTGGATGTTGTTTGTCCGACAGAACGTAGGGATCGTGATCTGCGTAGCTTAGCGGATGAGGGGTGGCCGAGTTTCGTCGATATTCATGCCGATGTCTTTGGCCCTGGGGAAGTGGCAGCGTTGAAGCACATGAACCCCGGAACACCCATATCCGAGCGGGATCGTGCGTTGCGCTACTTTTACGCGCTTTGGTGTTTGAGGGAAGCCTACGTCAAGATGACGGGAGATGCCCTTCTGGCGAGCTGGCTAAAGGATCTCGAGATGCGAGATTTTGCTCCACCCGAAGATATGCGAAAAACCCAGGAGGCTTGGCTAAGAGGGACAAAAGTTGACGGCGTCGACCTGAAACTCATGCCGTTTTTAGAGGAATACATGATATCAACTGCGGTGAGGCATGGGCTCAACGGAGAGACTATTGGGTTGAAAGACTTTCAAAGTCTTGACATAGAGGAGGTATTGATATTTGGAGAGACGTTGTCCAGTTCATAATATTCACGACAATAATGACAAATTAGTATAGCAGCGATTATTGTAAAAATCATTTGGTATTTTCATTGGTCATATCTCATCGCGTACATATTCGCGTGTTTAGAAGTTCTTGCCAAAGAACTCAACAACAGTCTTATAACCCCTCTCGTACTCCTCCTTAACACGGGAGTCGTTAAGGTCGGCACGGGCGGCCATCCAACCATGGATCTGATCCTTGAATGTCTCAACGTGCTTAGCCACCTTGAGGTTGTCCTCGAACTTCTTGACCTCTTCCTCGGGCTCTTCCATAGAGGCGAGCAGCATAGTAGGGACAGAAAGACCCTCAGCATCAGAGGCATCGACCATGGCGGGGTGGATTTGGGCCGCAATGGAGAAAGGGTTAGAGTCAGCCTTGACACTGAGAGCGACGACTTTGCCACCCCAGCAGTACTGTTCAGGTTCTCGTCAGTCATATGATCTCGCCTGTAAACAAATTCACTTACACCAAGAATACCGAACTTCTCAATGGAAGAATCCTGCTCCTTGACAGCCTTTACATAGTCGGGAACTTGGCCAGCAACCTTGGGAGGAGGGTATGTCTCAAAGAACTCGCCAAGCTGCTTCTTCTTATCATCATTGTCTGGTGGGTAACTGGGGTTATTGGTATTAGCCTAGTTCTACTGGCATTGCAATTGTTGCTCTCACATCTCAATGGGGCATGGGCTGCCCTTGAACCAGTCAGGAATAAAGACCTTGTACTTCTGGTGAGCATCGCTGAAAGCGAGGATGTCAGCTCCCTGAAGAGTTTGTTCAAAGTAACCAAAGATGTCGTAGATCACGACAATGGCCTTTTTCGCATCGACGGGGCCAGTAACATCTAGCCGTGTTAGTGGCACTTCTTGTGGTGAGCATTGGTACTCGTACAAGTCTTGTAACCTCCGATATCCTTGTAGGTTCCCTTTGCCTCATATCCCTTGGAGACAACGGGTGGAATGTTGCAGCAGGCCTCGCTGTGGCCGTGGGATGCGGGCATAGTCGACATGATGGGCGGTTTGGTATTGATCGTGGGGTTGCTGTCGAGCTATGTGTTAGCTATATCTCCGTTCAAGATGGGGGAGAAGTAATGAAAAATCTGTGTTAAATGCAGAGATGGTACTGTATCAAGCTATAACTCACTTATCTACTCAGTTGTTAGAATGTGCAGAACCAGAATTGTTGTTTTGCTGATAAGGTTGACGGAGTTAAATGGAGGGCGGGAGCTCCAAGACTGCGGGGAGGAGGGGCAGGAGCTTGAGATGGGCCATTGGGAATGAGGAAAGAACCAATGATGTCACGACTCATCAATGAAGTAACCGCGACTGCCGTGTTCAGGTTCCAGTACAAAGACTGATTCTAGGTATTCTCGATTTGTACATAAATCATATCAGCGAGACTATTATCATATACAGTATCTTTTCTATGATCCTTCACCACGACTCGATTCGCTTACTGTCACTCCTGTACCTGTCTGTCATTCACAGCTCCCTAGTTGCCGCTGGCCTATGGCCCCAGTCAGCCGGTGGGGTGATTAAAAGCTCCCAGAAACTGACTGGCAAACCATCACCTAGGATACATCAATCTTGGGATATCATAGTTAATTCATTTGGTCTATCCTAAGCCATAGGAAGTCCATCGTTTCATATCAATGTGGCTGTAGATGCTGTCCTGTTGTGACCTCAAATATCGAGACCAGTCCGAAACTCCGTTCCGAAACCCTGTGCAAGCAAGAGCCAAAAACTCCTTCCTTATGCCACGTATCGTTGCTAAGCCCTTATGCTTTGACTCAAACCATTGCTTTTGCCGCTCTGCCCCAGATAGTCTTGCATTGACTGCATCATGCTCGGGTATCCATCTGCCGTCTATACTCGGCCCTTGCCAACACCAGCCAATCCGCTCATATTCGCCTTAACCAGAACCGTCGCTGTTTTCCAGTCCTTCTATATATAATTGATTGTCTTTACCTCACTGGGGAGTTTGGACTGAGGCCGCCCATTCTTCGCACAACCACCTGCATCTTTTCAATGAGTTCTGGGATTCTGTATGGCTTTACCATCACATCATCACACCCAGCTTGCTTGGCTTCCATGACTTGCTCAGGGCGGGCATTGGCTGTGACTGCAATGATTGGCACCCGGCCGCCCGATGCACAGAATATCTCTCCGTCCGCTTCTAATTCGCGAATGATCCGTGTGCACGTCAAGCCGTCCTGGATAGGCATCTCAATGTCCATTAGCACAAGATTAATGGCAATGGGCAACGAATGCGTATTGCCCCTCCCTGGGCGACCAGCGACCCCATTGAGGCCAAGTCCCGGAACAGTGCCCTGGCGCCTTTTCAGTTTCTCGAGAGCTTCGACTCCATGATTCGCGACATCGACCAGGAAGCCCCGATCTGTCAATCCCCGTCTTGTGATTTGCTGATTGATGAGATTGTCTTCGACAACAAGGATCCCATCCAGTCGAACATTTCCTCCCGGATTCTGATGTTTTTGTAGGCGACTGTCGCGGCAGGATTGCTTGCCATCAGCTGAGTCGGTATCACTACCACAAGCGACTAGCCTGGCCGCAGCGGCAGCAGCCAGCGCTTCGTTCCTAGAGGCTTCGCTTGGAACATATGCCTCGATGTAGAATGCAAACGTCGAACCCACGCCAGGTTGACTCAAAACGCCAATCGCTCCATTCTGAAGCTCTGTCAACCGGCGCGAGATGAATAACCCAAGGCCAGAGCCGCCGTATTTGGTATGCGTCTTGGCGCTGGCTTGAACAAATTTGTTGAATAGGCTGCCCATCTCTTCCGCCGTCAACCCTTGACCAGTGTCCTTGACCTCAAACAAAAGATACACGGCTTTGGACCTTTCTTTGAGTGCCGGTTGGTCGTATTCTTCTGATACGTCGCAGAATCGTGGGATGAACTGTACAGCTGTCATGTCTTCTCCTGGCGGTGTCAATGATCCTTTAACGCCAAGTGTGACGTTGCGCGTGGTACCAGATTTGGTAAACTTCAAGGCATTCGTAAGAAGATTGATGAGAACCTGCTGGACCCTGCTTGGGTCAATATCGAGATAATCGTAGGCTAGATCCTTGTATGACTTATCAACATATGAAGTCAGCTCAATATCGACACGGCGAGCCTCCACCTCGAACATCTTGAGCGCCCCATTGACAATTTGGATCGGATCGACTGTGCAAGGAGTGACAGCCAGCAATTTTGAGTCAAGTTTAGACATGGTAAGTATATCATCCACGATGCGTTTCTGGTGTTGAGCGCATGTGACAATGGTCTCTGCGTTTTCAATGCTGTCTTCCAGAAGCTTTCTTTCTTCAACCGATCGTTCACCAACCCTTCTTCCTTCGCCGCTAGTGCCGTTCCGTGTTGGCGTAAGAGGAGCAGAGTTGTCACTGATGTCCTGTACCCTTGCAAGGGAGGCGATAATGGCATCAGTGCAGTGAAGGATGGCGCTCAGTGGATTCCGCATCTCGTGCGAGGTCATGTCGATGAAGTTCTCCTGTTGTCGTTTGGACTCAATCGCCTCCTCCTTGCGAAGTTTCTCTTGGTCCAATTGCCACTTCTGGACCGATACGTCGCTCAAGCAGCCTGTAAAAGACTGGATTACTCCATCTGAACTCTTGACTGGCATAAAAGTAGCAAGAACCCATCTGGGGGCGACAGACGAGTTACCATTGCCGTCTTCGCTAACCCAGCCATTGCGGAGGCGGAACTCGGCCGTTTCAGTACGTCCGGATTCTACCAGTTTATCCAGACTTTCCTGAAGAATATGAAGGTCCTCCTCAACAACACATTCTGGCCAGGGGCGCACGTCGACTTTGGTGACGTCAACTTTCTCCAGAGCCGTCAATTCCCAGAAAAGGTTGTTTGCACTAAGAAGTCTGCCGTCCATACTGACATCGTACATTCCGACCGTCGCGAATTCGGCAAGCCGCTTGAGGTTCTCTGCTTCTTGCGCTCGTCGTACGGCTTCCTCAGCAGTGTCCTTTTGCACTGTCACATCAGTCAGGCAAGTGAGGATTCTGATGACGCTGCCGTTTGGTGCTCTCTCAGCTTTAGTAGAAGCTAAAACATGGCGCGAGACCTGTTCATCCATGACAGGTGAGGGCCCGGTAGAGGATCTAAAACCTGGCGGCCCTGTCGTGTTCTCAGCTCGTGCGATGCGGTACTCAAAGGTGACAGTATCGAGCTCTTGAACATCTTTGTATGCTTGCATAACTTTCTCCTTGTCCTCTTCAAGAACCGATTCGAGCAAGGCGCCCTGTCCGATAGGGCCTTTAGGATATCCAGTAATGCGATGCCAAGCGTCGTTGGCAAACGTGATATTACCCTGGTTATCCACAAAGCACATCCCCACAGGGATAAACTCTGCTACTGCAGTAAACGTTTGCATTGATCGCTCTGCTTGTTTGGTCTGGTATTCTAGCCGCTGTGTGAGCATAGCATTGTCATAGGCAGCCTGCTCAGTAATGTTGCGCCGCCGGCGTGCCTCTTCTTCCAGGAGGACTGCTGAAGCCAAAGAGCTCGTGAGCTTTTGGTTAAGTAATAAGATGAATTGTCGATAGTCGTTGTCGTATGGGCGTCGAGGATTTAAGCCTAGAAACAGGACACCCATTACGTGCTCTTCCTTTGTAGGTCGGACAGGCAGGACAACGACCGCTTGACAAGGGTCGCCAAAGCCGCGCCATTCCAATCCGCGTAGTAAGTCTTTTGGCAATGTGCCATCTTTGGTCTGTAAAAGTATTGGTTGGCGCTCATCCAATGACCGTCGCAAGATAGACGCCATGCCGTCGTCTGTATCTTTGAGATCAAGAACCGAAGGTGTAATAGCATGCCCTTGTGGTACACCGAGAGAACCTTCAAGTCGGCAAGTCTTCGAACAGTCGTATTTAGATGGTGTGGAGTCGGTATCACCCTCCCCTACCGAGTATATAAAGGCTAATGGAACGTCGTACGCCGGGTTCCATCGCTCCAACTCCTCAATCATCCTGGACCAATAAGACTTGGCGTCTTTTGTAGACACTAGAGCCTCGCCAAGATCGAGAAGCATCTTCATTCTTCGTTCCCAAAGTCGCTTCGAAGTCATCTCGAGCAGCGAATGTTGTATTCCGAGACATCTCTTTTCGTACACAATAGGAACCATAGAAGACTTGGCATATGTCTCCTCAAAAGCTCCGTCCGGTTGGGGTATGAAGAATTTGGACTCGTCTTCGGCGTTGGAATAGTTTTTCATGGGTGAGGCCGTCATCTCATCAAGCCGAGTTTTCAATTGAGGCCAAGCTTCGGTGGCAGGTCGACCCAGAAGTCCAGGATGTCGTACGCCGCAATATTTGGAAAATGCTTCATTGTAGATAGTGATATATTCTGGTCCCCAATAAAGTGCCACAGGTCGCGAATCAGAAACGAGCTGGTTGAAGGTGTATTGCAGCTGAGCCGGCCAGTCTGTCATAGGGCCTAGCGATGTCGACTCCCAATCAACGCTCTGTACTACGTCAAGGAACGGCTCTGCCTCGGAGTCGGAAACAGGCACCATAAGACCTGGATTTGATTCGTCGCGATAGACCATGGGTGTCTTGCTCTCCGATTTTCTGCGGGATGGCAATCGGGCATAGTCTAAAGGTGATTTTTGAGGATATTTTCTCGTTTCCTCGCCTTGTTTTCCTTCTATTCGAACTTTGCGCGGAGGCTCTGATGAGGGAGGAGTTTCATTACCACTCATGACCACCCATTGACCCAGGACAATGCTTCGCGTCCAGTAGACGCCGAGATATGGCAGGGAGTGCTGCGTATTTGTCGTTGCAGGGCCTGCGGCATCGCTTTCAGAGGCTGGCGCAGGTGGTGGGCTTGTGACCCAATTCCAGAATGGGGAATGGGAAGCATCTTGAGGAATGGAAGAAATTGACTGGTCGAGAGTATGCAAATTTTGCAGCGTAGGATTTCGGTAGAGTATCTTGGCGGAGGAGGAATCGTGTGTGCAAGACGCTTGCTCGGGTAAGGCAACGACAAAGGTAGGTCGAGGGTCAGAGGCGACGAGGTCTACAAGACCGAGATTGTGAAGAGCTGAAGGCTGCATTGGGCAGATCAATTATGCCGAGACCCTATTGATAATGGGCAAAGGAACTGTAAGTGGTTTGAACCGTCTTGAGACAGGGGGTCAAGATGGATAGCGAGGCGAAGGATTGGGTGTCTCTTGCGTCGTCATTTCAGTCGCAAACTGGAGGGGCGTCGTAAAGATGTTGAATTGAGTCCAGGCGAGTCGAATCGAATCGAATCGAGACGAGACGAGACGAGACAAGGGAGGCTGTGTGATGATGAGGGTTGTCAAAATCGCACGCGATCTGTGACGTTTAAGTGGGAACAATTCAGCCCAAGGATGAGAGTGAAGCCATCGTGTATCAGTAATAACAAAGTGACTGGATGGCTGGATAACTGGGTAAAAGATGGTGTTTTGTTCACCTTGTAATGAATGGGTGGGTTGAGAGCCAAGTTCTTGTTTGTTGTATGGATCTGAATCGCTGCTAACATTAAAGGCCTGTAGCTCGGCCTGTAGAGAACGTGCCAGGGCTAGGATCGGGGAGTGTGATCCATGAATGTGCGTAAGTGGAGTTCCTCATGCCTGACTTGAAGCTGTCAGTGGGCAAATGAGTAATGAATGACAAGATTTAGTGGCTTTTCCACCAAGAAAGAAACGGCCATAGGCTCCACTGTACAGCACCTGCTTCAGTGTCAGCGGTGAATTTGTGATGGCCCGGTAGGTTCCTGCTCATATGACATAATTTTCTAATGGAAAAGCCGCTCCATGCGCGTCATGTACATACATGTTTCGCTGGTTGCCGTTGCATGCCAAATGGAGGCGATATAAAAATTTGAGAGTATCGCATCGCTGCAAGATATCAACCTAAGCATCCATCATACAAGCGTCACCTGAGATACATAATAAATCCCTTACAGACTACCTAGGTAGACTAGGTAGGTCGCGCTAAAGACAGCATGGAACTTATACTAGAAATCGAATACTACCACATAGGTACTGGGGGTTGGGGGTTGGGGTGAAGCGACTAGCCAACATTTGCTCCGGCGACCCAGGACTATAGTACGGATACCAGTCATTAAAAGAGGAAGGAGGAGGACAACACATCCCGCAATATGTTGGCTATTAATGTTGGGGTAAAATTCGTATCCCAAGGTGGTGTACTGCTACTGCTACTGCTACTGCTACAAGAGGCATATCAACCTAGATAAGTTTCAAAGCGAAGCCATGACTCGGAAGAAAAGTTTTGACAAGTGAGCGAATTTTGACAATTACTGGGGTGAAACAAATAGTTCCTACAGGTTCCATATCACGTTTCAGACGTCCACTGTGAGTTAGGAACGCAGCCTTTTATTTAAACACCTCTATCACGTTTCAATTCCAAGCCTTTATGAGTCTATTAAACATGGCGACTCTAGGAAATCATGGGCCGTCTCACCTAGTTAGCCGCAGAATGCGTCTCGCTAATAACGAAGCTTGATTCGTTACCGTCAACGGGAGAGAAGCACTAGCTAGGTAGTATTTACATACTGATTCATATTTTCTACCGAATAACACCATGAAGCTTATGCATGCTGCTAGTCTTGGTCACAACGGCGCTACAAGAGCAAAAGGTTTGATAGCCAGTCAACGTTGACTGTTGACAGTTCTCTGTTCCCCTCAAGGTACCCAAGCTTGACGCTATACGAAAAGACAAAAAAAAAATAGAGAAAGAATAAAAACCAGAAAAAAGATAGTTTGGTATTCAACTGACACCTTTTCCATGCCAATTAAAAGATCCGGGGGGTCGTCTAAAGCCCGACAGATCTCGGGCGGGATGCACCCCTGCTACCCTCACATGCAAGTTGGGTATCCGTACCCAGTTGGTAGTCCAGTCTAATGGAAACTAACGATTGAGTTTACTAGCCCACGGGCGCCAACTGTTGATGGACAGATGTCATGCCATTTGTATGTCACTTTGTCGAGTTTCTCTGCCTTTTTGAGTTTGGTTGCTGTTTGGAGGCTTGCGCATCTCCCGCGCTGTCGGTAAGTGCCTGTAACGGACTGACTAAGATTCAACCACAGCTTAGACCTACATACTACCGTAGTACCAAGATGTCGTACCCGACTCCTGTAGGTGTGTCGGTGGAGGTTACCATCGCATAAGCCATTGGCAGATTTGATTCGAAATGCTAGTCCATCTAAGCTTCTGTGTGGCTTGGCCTTGGCCACAAAAGCAAGCGACTCAACCCAGGAGCCTGGTTCCTGGGTCGTGACTCCCCAGCGTAGGTGGTCTAGCTAGATGCTGATCCGACCCAGCCTTAGTGCCTTGGTTGTGCGACTTCGGTTTCTTACTCCATCACTTCTCCATATTGAGCATCGGGACTTTGCAACATTCTCTCCTTCACCATCTTTAATTGACCATCACAATTGTTATCACAAACTTCCAAAGAATTCTTTTCAGTCGCTTGTCCAAACACCGCTCTCTCGCTCATAAATCGTTACAATGTGCAGTTGCTTCGCCCTACCCAAAGGAGGTACGCAGACCTTCGATCTCCAATCCCATGAATATCTTTCGATTGAAGGGCAGGCATAGTATCACTGTCCCGTCCACCGGTGTTACCATTCCATCATTGTCTCTGCACCTGTCCCCCAACCCTGGTGTGGGGAGTGCGCAGTTGTCTTCTTTCATAAACACAAATATGCAGTATGGGCTCACTGGCACGACGTCCCTACTTCGCGACATCCCTACATCGTTGATAGGAGGGCTCAAATTGCCGAAAACGATTCTGTAGAACTCCTTGAGGCCATAAATGCCACTCGAGAACAAGACCTTGACATATCGGCCCTGCAAGATCTCCGAACTTTCGAGGATAAGAACATGGAGTACGCGGTTCCTTGCGGTGATGAAACATACCGGGATCTGGGGAATTACCTCTTTGTTCACTCTCATATACCCAGTATGTCTCTTCTGAGATTCAAAACTTTCGACGGCCTGGAGGCGTTCCAGCCATGTTCTCCAGACATTGATACCCTGAACCTCCAGAAGTTCCTGCACCCCATTGAAACCGGCGACCCCATTTTCAATGCAGCCCGCGACTGGTCATGCATCCTGCAAGCCATCCCGGGCTTGCCCAAAGAACTGAGATGGGTTCTTGCCACTGTTTACAACTTCGCTTGTATCATGTTGCGTCCCGACAATGACGAGCATTCACATTGGGCCATGAGACCATGGCTCTCACACTGGTACGATGTTGCCGACGTTCTTTTCTTGAAGCACAATATTCCTGCCACAGCACCAGATCCAGATTAGTTTTCGCGGCCTCTGGAACCACTCGAGAACCCGGCGAGGTCATCTCAACACAGCACCGCAGAAGGCAATCACCAGTCTCAGAATGTTGGTGCGATTTTCGATCATCAAACTCCGATATCTAGTCTCGTACACGACTCGGAAGAAGAAGACTCGGCCCTTGACCTCGTCGATATATGTATTGGCCACCCACCTGAAATAATCAGGTTCAGCAACGGCATGCAGTCGAGACTATTCGACCCTAGTCCTGGGGGACGGGTGAGAATCCCGTTCGCTATGGATCCTTTGTCTCCAGTATTTGCGCCTCTATTACAAGACTGTGATACCAGTGGAAGAGAATAATCCCATTCATGATTAGTAGATATGATGTTCCTTTACTGCACAAGTGTTTGGCTGAGGCGAGTTGATTTGGGTTCAGAAACACTTTCAGTGGGTTGTCTATGGCGTTTTGGTACCATGGCTGAGATGTTTAAAAATGCAAGCGATACAGATAGCGATCAAAAGAATAAGTAGAAACATTTCCTCTCTTGGACCTTTCTCCCCAACACTTGCAAGATCGCCCATGCTCAGTTACAGACATGGCCTTGCTCTGTCTAGAAACTATGAAATATCTCCAAAGAAGCTTGTTATTCCATTGAGAACCTCTCGACTTGGCTATACACCAATTTTCTGCAAACCATTTACTGTGCGGCAATAAGGCTCATGTAAATTCCCCAAGCAACACCTGCCAGGGCACCAACAAGGTTACGTCCCTCAACAGTCTTGACAGCAGCAAAGTTGACAATGCTCACAGCAGGCCAGAGCTTCCAACCGGCATAGATGAGAGGGGCAAAGTCGGCCTTGGCAGCTTCCCAGACTGCGGTCCAGTCGACTCGACTAAAATCAAGGGTACGCGGGGAAGTCCAGTAAGTAACGGCCTTGGGAAGGCTAGTGATGACAGGAACATCCTTGATGGCAAATCGGAGGGCGTGGACGTAACTGCTAAAGAGAAGCGTGTTCGCAGCGGCACCAACAGTCTGGTCCAGAGTGAACTTGATGAGGGTATTGCGGACCGAGAGCTTGGGCTGAGCCTTTGCAGCGTCTTTGGAATCCTTGGACTTTGAAGGTTCCTCAGGGTGTGCTGGGAACGTTGATTCAAGAAAATCTTGCCTGGTTGAACATTAGTGAAATTTCGGGGCAGTGAAATAAGACTGAGGCTCACCAGTAGAAGTTGGGTGGTGTGCAGATTATGTTGAATAGTAGGAACTGAAAGACGGGAACCCAATCTATAACAACATCTGTCTATATAAGACGAACTAGTTAGTATCTAGACTGAATGAAGAGACAAAACAATGGATGAGTGTCAACTTACCCCAGCTCTATAGGCTGTAATGACTTGAGCCAAGACATTGGCGATACCACCCAGAGCAGCACTCTGGATAGTGGCCATGATCACAGGAGGATATTCAAGACTCATTTTGGACGAGTTTGGGTGTTATTTGGCAGTCTATACGTCAAGGTTGGTAGAGATAGTTCAGAGGAGAGAAGAGACGTGTTGAGTTGAGTTGATGCCACTGTGAGATCGGCGCTAAGATAGGCGAGCCAGGATTCTTGATGACACCCTGGTACTGAATACGTTGAAAGTCGTCGCTACTTAGCAGTGGATTATTGTTGTATCATGTGCAATTATGGAAACAATACTTGGAGTGTTATCGTGAACAGTGAGACATTGCTGAAAAAGTGTTCAAACGGACGGGAATGACGTGTAGTAAATTGTAGAAAGTCTTGAGTCAGAGTCGTAGTCTGGCTGCGTGTCCTTTCAATTAGCCGGTGTCAATTATATCCCAAGTAGCCATGCAAATCACTACTGCAAGAATTCAGGCAGTAGGTAAACAATTCTATAATATCATCGAACGAATAGTTTGACGTCTCTTTGATGCTTCATCATTCAACCCAAATAATTATCGTACATCCCCCAGTCATCCCTCATTACCATCTTCATTCCTTTATTGACTCAACTTTTGTATCCACCGGACACCACCAGGTCTCGTAAACTCCTTTGTGAATGGATGTCTTCGACATAGTAGCTGTTTTGCTCAAGTTCAAATTGTCGTTTACGCCCTGGTGAGAATCCACATGAAGAAGAGCTGCACAAAGTAGGAGTACATGAAGAGGAACTTGGTGCGTTGACTGCGCTTGGCTCGAGAGTCCGTCTGCATAGGTCCGCCACTAACGCCAGCTGCAGTCTCGGGGAGAAGGACATACTTCAGCGATCGCATCTGAAGGGATAGTTAGCATATATGTATCGTTTAGCAATTGGGAAATGTACCAGGAAGAGCGAGTTTGCCAGGTAGGTGTAGAAAAAAATCAACCAGCCGACCCAGCCACCGGTGCCCTTGCCGCCGTTGAGAATCTCAGCAACGACGACAGTGACAATGATTCCAACAAACTTGTATCCCGAGTAGGCGATCAAATCAAGGAGTTGCGATTGGCTGGAGATGCTCAGGAGATAACATCCAAGCTTAAGGAAGAAGATCTCGACGATAACGACTATAAGACTGATCGTGGCTGTCTTTCCGAGGAGTTCTGGTTGGAACTGGTGGTTGAGACCGGCGATCAAAGTCGAGAGAAGGATATATGTCACCAAAGCCATAACTATATCGTGGTTAGCCCTCCGTTTCAGTTCGAAACACCAGTACTTTGCGCTACACACCTGGAATGTACATATCGGGACTGTTGATGTCGTCTCGTGGAGGCAGGTACCAGCCATCTTGTCCGTTTTGTCCAACAGCCTGCTTTCGCGACCAAGGCTTGTGCCTCCAAGGGAAGAGGACAAGGAAGAGCTTGTTGACGACATACGAGTTGGAGACGTTGAAATAGTGTTTCAGAGCGGAGACGTTAACGTATCGACCTAGCTGTTGAAGTCAGTATCATAGCACCGCCAAATGAATGCTTCTCAAGACTCACGTTCTGTTCCACATACTCCTGGCCATGTCTAAACGCTGTCTGACCAAATTGCGCCGCCACCTGCGCTGTGGGATCGTTCATAAAGTTGCCATATGCGCCAAACACATTGCCGCTGTTGCCTCCCTGCTGCTGATATGGGTTTCCTCCGGGGTTAGCAGCGTAGCCCTGCTGCGACTGCGCGGAGCCTGGAGGCGGAGGAGGCGATCTTAGTTGAGGGACGGTCGAGACATGCTGGGGAACTGGGTGATGAAGGGGGGGTGACTGCGCGTAGGCCGCTCGTTGCATGGCGGGTTAAGAGGAGGTAGTGGGCGTTTGAGGAGTTTTCGATGCTATTCGGGTACGGTGCTGGAATTGTCGTGCTGGGTGAGTTGAGTAGAATTGGTGATGACGAGACGGAGCTGGTGTTGTGTTTGGTTTGGACCAGTTCTGGGAAATGTGTTCGATTCTCTCTGATTGGGCGCTAGCATCATGGAGAGCTCCAGCCTACCTCCAAAGGAACCTGGAGCTTAGGTAGACGTCAGCCCCTGCTCCTTTCTCCAATGTATGTACACGTGATTGTTCTTTTTAATGCAGTGGGGCACGTATTTACAGGTGCATAGATTGAATGCATTTTAGTCAATTATGAACATTGTTTATTTTATCATTCGTTCCTTTTTTTGTTTATATATATAAGCATCTTATGTTTATTAACAAAACAGTTGGACAATTATATAATAATGTACCGAAATAGTACTTCACAAAGTCGGTACCCGTCAACCGTTAGGGTTGAATCTTGGGGAAGGCCCAGGCCCATGCGCAGTGCGGCGTGTCCGGGCCAGGACAGTCCCTCATTTTGATATGCAGCGGTTTTATCTTATCTGGGTTACTACTCTATTGTTAGGTACTGTAGCCACATCTACCATCTCGTTCATCTTTTGCCTCCCGACTCCAATTCTCTCACCAACATCACCATTCTCGACTTCAACATTTCAATTCCCAGAGAAGAGAAACTCACAAAATGTTAGACTCATTCGAGATATTAACTACTTCGGGTGTCGTCGTCTGGTCGCGCACATACACTGCCATAAACCCTTCCATCATCAACAACTTCATCGCCGATACCTTTATTGAAGAGAAGAGTGGCGCCATTGCCCTCAGCGACTCGAGGTCAGCCTCTACCAATCCTCCTTACAAGAGCGACCAACACACCCTCAAGTGGACTCTCGTCAAGGAATTGGGCATCATCTTCGTCGTGAGTACTTTAATTTTACTTGTCATGATGGCTTCTTTTACCCCCGATCCTCGGCGCTGACGTCCCCACTCCCATCCTTAGGCTGTCTACCGATCCCTCCTACACCTCTCATGGGTGGACAAACTCGTCGATAATATCAAGACCATCTTTGTCAAGCTCTACGGTGAGCAATTAACGAAGCCGCACACTACCCTCGTCGAATGCCATGCCTTTGATGAATACTTCGACGTGCAAATCGAGGAGCTCGACCAAACTAGTACCAAGGTCCCCTCCACCACCATCACGGCCGGCGCAATCCCATTAGAAGAGGAAATCATCCCAAGAAATACCGGCGACGAACCCCCTGTTGCGCCAGGTTTAACATACCGAGGGCGCCACCTCAATGGACCTCAGGATGCCCTGTCAGCCGACGAGTCTACCCCGGCCTTGACTCCAAATGGATCGCGACCCGGCACACCAAGCAATCACCTCCTCTCCGCAAAGGGTGGCCCTATCGCAAAGATTTCGCGACGTGCGCGCAAGGCAAAGAACCAAACATCCGCTCCCGCCTCTTCCGGCGACGAAGCGCCCCGAAAGAAGAAGACAACTGCCAAGAAGGGTCGCAAGTGGGACGCCGATGGCTTCGCGGATGAGGACGACGATGTCCAGCTTGACTACTCCAAAGCGCAAGCCACCAGTGATTCAGAAGCTGAAGGAAGGTCAACCGCCTTGGACGAGATCGACTCAAACACATGGGGCTCAACGTCGAAGGGCAAGTTCGTGCTGAAGGACTTGGGTGATGAGGTCCACGAGATCTTGGCCTCGGAAGCAGAGAAGGCAGCAGAGACAAAGTCACAACCCAAGTCTGGTCTTTTGGGTACCGGTGTTAGTGCCATTAGTGGTCTCTTCCGTAATGTTGTTGGAGGCAAAACTTTGACCAAGGAGGATCTCGACAAGGCCATGAAGGGTATGGAGGAACACCTGCTGCAGAAAAACGTAGCCCGAGAGGCTGCTGTTCGACTTTGCGAAGGTGTCGAGAAGGAATTGGTTGGTGTCAAGACTGGCAGTTTCGAGAGTACGTTTCAACCCAAACCTTGCACTACGAACCCAAATACTAACATGTGCAACAGGTATCAACGCCAGGATCCAGGCTGCTATGGAAGCTTCGCTAACAAAGATGCTCACCCCCACGTCATCTCTCGATCTTCTACGCGAGATTGACGCTATCACTGCTCCTTCAGTGACATCCCTCCGCAAGCCCCGTCCCTATGTCATGTCCATTGTCGGTGTCAACGGTGTGGGCAAGTCCACTAACCTTTCCAAGATTTGCTTCTTCCTTCTTCAGAACAAGTACAAGGTTCTCATCGCCGCCGGTGACACTTTCCGCTCCGGCGCCGTTGAGCAGCTCGCTGTCCACGTCCGCAACCTCAAGGAGTTGACGGCCCGTGAAGGCGGTCGTGTAGAGCTTTACCAAAAGGGTTACGGCAAGGATGCTGCCACTGTCGCGAAGGATGCTGTGAGCCATGCTGCGCAAGAGGGTTACGACGTTGTCCTTATCGACACAGCTGGTAGAAGGCACAATGACCAGCGACTTATGTCTTCTCTCGAGAAGTTTGCCAAGTTTGCTCAGCCTGACAAGATCCTCATGGTTGGCGAAGTAAGTAACTCTTTTCACACATTATTTGCTGTTCATCTTCTAACAAATCAACAAGGCTCTCGTCGGTACCGACTCAGTCGCTCAAGCTCGCAACTTCAACGCTGCCTTTGGCGCTGTCCGGACACTAGACGGCTTCATCATCTCCAAATGTGATACTGTCGGCGACATGGTTGGTACTCTTGTCAGTCTCGTTCATGCAACCAACGTTCCGGTCCTGTTCGTTGGCGTGGGTCAACACTATTCAGATCTGCGAAACTTCTCTGTGAAATGGGCTGTAGAGAAGCTGCTGAGCAGTAACTAGAATATATATTATACATTTTGGACAGTAGAGCCATCGCGGATTCACTTAGCTATACCAGGATATCAACAATGAAGCAAGACAAGTCTTGACGTTTTGACAAGAACCCTTCTACATACACTGAATCGAATGCTCAACAAATTGATGGGATGTTCTTGAAATTAACTCATTAAACCTCATTCTAATTGTTATTTTGAGAGTGAATTATGATTATATACAACAAGCAATCGTCTCGAATGCATTGTCGCGTGGAAATGACATTTACCACACCGCTATGCAAATGACAGTGAGGGAAGTACTGAAATATCAAAACTTGTTGATCCGAAATCGTTTTTTTTTTGTGTTTTTTCCCTTTTCTTATAAGCTTTCACGATTGTCTTTTATAAGATGACCCTCCCAAGATACAGGCTTCCTAGCGGAGTGAAAGAATGAAAGGCAAAGAAGGCTTGATGAAAACAAAAAACAAACAAATCCCAATCTGTGGCATAAACATGAATCCAAAAGGGGGTATCTTTCTAGGGTTCAGTCTCGGTGAAACTGGTATAATAATGTGCAGCGCAAATACTTATGCATCAGCCGTTTTTTGTTGTGTTTGACAAAGGAAATGTAGATTATAAATAGTCATGACATGCGTCTCCCGGATCAAAGCAGATGTGCCTTGTTTCCACTAATCCTCGAAGAAATCATTATCATCAAAATCCCCGGGCTGCGCATCAGAATCATAACCGCTTGTTCGCATCATCGGAGGAGTCATAGGCTCATCCTCTGATTCGACAAGCGGTGGTGTGGCGATGGCTTGTTCAGCTCTGTGTGATGTATTTGAAGCTCCTCGTGCTCGTCCAGGGGCATGGCTTTGCGACGGAAAGCGACGTCCAGTGCTGGCAAACGCAGTAGGCTGAGGCTTGTTGTCAACTGGCGGTGCCTGTCGTACGCTGGAAGCGGGAGGTGTCATGAGGCCACCCAGAGGCTTGTTCTGGGAGGTCGAGTTACTGCGCGAGGGGGTGGCTCTTTGTCTAGGGGCTGGAGAACGAAGGACGCCGGAGAGGCTGCTGAGCGAGGACTGGCTACGGTTACCCTTTCGCCAGTTGCCCCAAGCAGCCGCCAAGGGTCCAATAGTTTGTGCCACTCGAGGCGTAGCATTCTGAATTGTTTGAGCGATATTGGGTAGGTTGATGGCGGAGCCACCGTTCATAGCCCTCTCACGCTCCTGTTCCTCCATCTGGAGATTTGCCTTAAGTCTGATCGCGGCATCCTTCACTGCGTCGCGATCAAAAGAGTCGCTTTGAAGGGCTGCGATAATGTCCTGCAAGTTCTCGTGTCTGACGGCAAGGAGCTCGCGCAACCAAGTGATTTCGTCATCACGCTTAGTGATCTTGGTGCTGGCTTCGGGGTCAGTCTTGGATAGCGACTGCTCCAGCTCCTCAATGCGCTGCTCGCGAGCCTGGAGTTGTTCTTGGAGCACCATGATAGATTCACGGAGAGCCTGGGGAGAAATCCTTTCCGGGAGGTCGAGATCACGAGTGGCCCTTCTGGGTTGTGCTACATGAACGCTGACATCGACTCCTGCAGATTTGGCAGCTTGTGCGGCAGCGGCGGCAGCCTGCTTCGCAATCTCAAGCTTGTCTTCAAGATGGAGAATGCGATCTTGAAGATGCTCAGTCTTGGAAGCTGACAAACTGAGACGTTCGAGAAGGTGTTGCTCAGTCTTGTGGGCATCCTCCTGGGCATTGTGAACTCGTCGCTCATATCGAGTTTGCAGATCCTCCATTTCGTTCTGATGCTTGCGAGTGAGTTCCTCAAGCTCGACTGTCTTTGTGTTCTCGGCCTCCTCAAGAAGCATCTCGTTCTGAGCCTTGGCGGTGTCGACATCAAGTCTGACATTATCAAGCTCGGCACGAAGCTTCGAGTTTTGCTCTTCAAGCTCCTCGCGGATGTAGTTGACTTGGTTGTTGGCGGCATCGATCTCGGTTTGTAAAGCCATTCGAGTTCTCTTGACTTCACTAAGGCCGGATTCGCGAGCCTCCTCAAACTCACGTTGGTAGCGCATAGCCTTCTGCTCGAGCTTGTAGTTTTCAGTCTTAAGCTCGCCAATGATGCCTTCCAGCCGAGCGCATTCGTTGTTTGCACGCATACCGGATCGTTCGTTTGATTGCAGGCGGTCCATTTCGATCTCCAGACGCTCGCGGGTCTTAGCCTCGGCTTGAAGACGAGCATCCAAGACCTCTTGTCTAGCAAGCATAGCCTGGTCCTTCTTGATGCGACGCGCATTGTCTTCGGCAATTTCACGAGCAGCCCTGCCCATGTCGTCTTGAAGAGAGACAAACTTGCCACGCCAAGATTCACGGATACGTTCATTCTCCTCAAGCTGAGTAGTGAGAGTGATGAGGGACTTCTGCATGTGCTGGTTGTCTTCTAGTGCGCGGTTCAACTCGGCACCCTTCTGTCGGGCAGACTCGTCGTAACGCTCGGCCTCGGCACGCCAGTGGTGATTATCTTGGCGAACATCCTTCAGCTCGACTTCCATAACCTTGCACTTGGAAATGGCTTCGTGCTGAGCCTGGGTGGCATTGTTCTGGGCAGCCTCCAGAAGAGCGATACGCATGGAGCTCTTGCTGTTTGCTTGCTCCAGCGAACGCAACTTGTGGTCTCTATGCTCAACAAGTTCGCGAAGACGAACCACCTCTTCAGCAGCGGTCTCTTGGTGAACGCGGGATTCGGTAAATTTGTCTTCAGCAGCTCGGCGAGCAAGAATTGATTCCTCGCTGAGCTCCTCGGCTCCTCGAAGTCTCTCCTCAAGGTCAACCACACGCTGGTCGAAAACACTGCGGTTGATGATCTCAACCTCAATGCGGGTTTCGGCTGTTTGAAGTTTGCGCACAAGCTCAGCTGCCATGTCCTCGGCAGCACGTCGCTCCGAAACTTCGCTCTCGACCTTGGTCTGCTCAAAGTAAAGACGCTGTTCGAGATCGGTGATCTTATTCTGAAGCTCAGTAAGCTTTGAGTTTTCAACTTCTTCGGATTTAGCAGTAACAGGTACGCTAGCCTGAACAGCCTCCTGGATCATCTTCTTCAGAACATCATCGCGGTTAGCGTTGTTGCTAGACTGCTGCTTGAGTTCTTCCAAGGCTTCGAGGATAGCTGTCGGAAGGGTTTCTGAAGAAGGTTGTCCAGAAACAGGGGCTGGCGAAACCTCCTGGTTGCTACGCTGCTGAGCCTGCAGACCTTCCATGACTGCAATTCGAATCTGGTCTAGACGACGGTCCCTTCGAGGGCTCATAGAGCGGCGGTACATAGGCTCCTCATCCTCGTCGTCGGCGTCACTTTGTTGAAGTTCGGCAGAAATGCTGCGCATATCGCGGCGAGAAGAAGGCGTACCACGAGCACGGGTTGCCAGGACTTGTTGGATAGAGAAAAGCGTCTTTTCCATTGGTTCGAGACGAGATGCCAACAGATTACCGACGACTTGGTTGACACGGCCGTCGAAGAACTGGGCGCGGTTTTCCAACTTGTCATGCTCATCCTCAGTAAAGGCACCCTCCCAGTCGCTAGCTGGCAGGCTCTCGACATCGATAGCATCACCTGCGTTGGCCATAGGAGGGTCAAGGAAGGGATCCTCGATCTCTGTGCTGGGCATAGGCTGGGCAGAGCTTCTGGAGAGGGTGTTATACTCCCTGGGAGTCAAACTGACCTCATCGCGAGCGTAGTGGTTGCCTGCAGGCTCCAATTTGTAGGGCGAGGAGTTGGCAACAGCGGACAGGTTACGAACTGGGCTGCTCTGCTGCCACTGACCAGATTCATGGGTTTTGTTCACGCCCATGGTGGGGTTGTCAAAGAACTGGTCCATGACAGCATCAATTTCCTCAAAGGTAGGCTCGTTGCTGCCACGGCCACCAGCAGGCAGGGCAGTAGCTGAAAGCTGGGGCATCTCTTCCTCTTCGACTGATTCGACGATGTCATCCTCGACGGGTACGGGAGGGAGAGGCTTCTCCTCAGGGGTAGGACTCTTAGCAAATCTAGAAGCAGCCAGACCCTTAGCCGGCTTAATAGGATCGGCGAAGCGAGAAGCGCCGAGTCCCTTAGACGATGTCCTTGGAGGGGGTTGATTGGTGTTGAGTCGAGAAGCGTCAAGACCAGAAGCAGCTGGGGCAGGTACAGGGCTAGCTTCAGGGGGAACGTCAGACACTTCATCTTCCGGCTCAGTCTGCGTACTTTCCCCATAAGAACTCACGCCCGGCTTGAAGGCTTCAGCATTCGCAGACAAAGTCTTCTTGTGGCCATGTGTGAAGTCTTCTTCGCCAAAGGGACGGGCATCGTTGAAGCTTTGCATATCCTGATTGGATTCAAACTCAAAAGGTTTCCAGTTGTTCTCAGTGGCCGAGGCAACAGAAGGCGCCACGGATGGAGCAGCAGTGGTAGCCTTGGTATCAACTTGATCAGAAGTGAGCATAGAAGACATAGATGTATCAGCAGGCAGGTGCTCATCCTGCGTTGTTTGTTGAGTTTCTTGGGGCGAACCATCCTGTTCATTGGGCTGCTCTGCAAACAACGGCACGTCATCACCGTCAGGGGCAGAGCTACGTGCTCGCTTGAATCTGTTCTCATCAGCAAGAGGTCGGCCATCGTCATCGAATTGCTCCTCGAGCTCCTCCGATCTAGCAGACGATTGACTTGACGGTCTAATAATTGGCACCGCCTTGGACTTCTTGCTCGATTGTAGTTCATTGGAACTGAGGTCAATGCTTCCGAAGATGCTACCATGTTTGCCCTGACTGGCCGGGCTGGTGAAGGAATCAGAATGGGGCGTAAATGCAGGTGCAGCAACATTGAACTTGGGACCAGTGGTAGAGAAGCTGAAAGCACTTTCGCTTGGCGAGAAAGACGGCGCATTAACATTAATCTTGGCCGGCGTAACGTGTGAAGGCTGCTTCGCGGGTGGGGAGCTAAACATGTTTGTACCAGAAAAGTCAGCGTCGGCTTGGAACACTGCAGGTTGGAAACCAGCTGGTTCAAAGGTGCTGGCAGTAGGCTGGAAGCTTCCAGCGCCAGGCATAAAAGTGCTTGCGCCAGGTTGGAAGCTGCCAGCAACTGGCTGGAAGCTGCTCGCACCGGGTTGGAAGCTTCCTACACCAGGCTGGAATGCACTGGCCGTTGGTTCAAAGGCATTAGCGGTAGGTTCAAAGCTACTAGCACCTGGTTGGAAAGTGCTACTCTTGCTGCCGAAGTCAAATTGGCCAGGAGTAAAAGAGCTGGCAGGGTTGAACTTAAACTCCGGTGCCTGCACATTAAGCTTAGACAACGAGGGTTTGCTGGCATGGCTAGAGCGTCGATCCATCTTACTGCCGCTGCTGACGGAGCCGGATTCGTTCCAGGGGTTGCTGGCTGTGGAGAAATTCTTCTGGTGGCCAAATCCAGGGAAATCGATCTCCTGAACAGGTGTACCAAGATTGCTGGGGTTGGTCTCAATCTCATAAGCCTCGTCGGTTTTACGAGACTCGGGGATTTCGTTGAGGCTGCTGAACTTGGTGAGGTTGCTCTCATCAGCAGTGACGCTGTTTTCATTATGGTCACGGAAGTAACCCTGAGATAGTGAGTGGCCACGGCTATGAGGTCGAGGGTGATGCAGTACAAGGGGCTTAGACTGCTCATTAGCAAACCGTTCCTGGACGGGGAACTGATTCGGAGCTTGGTGGCTTTGGGCAGGTACAAAAGGATTTGGGAAGGCTGCAGGCTGCTCGTTTTGAGGCTGTGGATTGTAATCCTCATGCTCCAACTCATTACGAAGCTGCTCTTCCAGGTGATACTCGGCATCATCAATCTCTGCTTGCAGAGTGTCGGTGTTTTGTTGTTGAGATGGCTCCGGTGTCATCGATGGACTCTTGCTGGGGGCTTCTTCCTCATCCTCTCGAACCTCTTGCAGACGAGGGGAGTTACGAGCAGGCTGCAAGTATGAGAATTGCTGGTGAGGCATCATAGGATATTGCAGAGACTGGTGACGTTGATGAATGTTCATGCCAGGGCTCTCTGGTCCTCCATAAGGCGAATGGGGAGACATCATGCCCATGAGAGAAGGCGAATCATGGCGGTTAAGGCCAGGCCACCCTTGTGGTGGTTGTTGGAAACCGAAAGGTGAACTATTGGCAGGAAACGAGATAGATTGCCTGGGGTTGAACTTGCCGGGCATGCCTCCGAAGGAGAGTGGTGACGCGCCATGTGATAGGCCGGGGCTGTTTGTGGATGGTCGTGTGAAGTGGCCAGGCTGGAATCCAGGTATGCCATGGTTGCTGGAGGCTGATGATGTCGGCAGAGGTGGAGAGAAGGGGAGCGGAGGGTATTGAGCAGACGGTTGGCGGCTGAGATCTGTTGTAGCAGGTGAGGGCTCGGGTTCGTCATCGCCAAAGGATACACCAAGCGCCCGTAGTTTGGCCTCTTGGAGATCCGCCTCGTACTTTTTCCACCCATCCAAATCAGGAAGCGTTACCTTGAAACTACGCTGTTCCCTTTCCTTAACCACGTCATCGAAATCAGGCCAAGTATCTCGAGTTTGAGAGTCCGCCGTGCCTTCTACTTGGTAACCCTCGACTTCCAAGTCAAAGCCTGAAATATCGTATCCGAGCTCTCCCCAAGAAGCAAACATTCGTTCTATCTCATCCTGGCGGAGGGGCATAGGCGCATTGCCAGGTTTTCCTCGTCCAGTATCCCGTGGGATAAGAACCATGATATTCTTGCCTCTCCATGGGACCTTCTTTTTCAAGCGAGGTGTTGGTGCAGGCTCCTTGGGAAGTGGTTTTTGAGTGCCCTTCTTCGGTGTTGCGGGCAGCGCAGGTTCCCCCTTGACAGTACCATTGGGGATACGCTTATCTGTAGTTTCTGCGACAGGTACTTCCGAGGTAGGGGCGGCCTCAGACCTGTCGCTAGCCGCATCATGCGTTGCTGGTGCGGCTTCGGAGGTCGCCATACTGCTGTTTTGTCCCGTTTTGGGACTTAGGGAATCCCCTGGTCTGAGAGTCTCGATACTAGATCTGGCCCGAGGTTGGTGCGCAGATCCTTCTCGAGACACGTTTCTTGATCTCCGTGCGGCTCGTGGAGTACGGATTTCACCCTCTTCCAACCAACCAGGTTCGGAGCCGCTCAACGAAGAGTTCTCGTCTTCACTTCCGTCACTGAACCAATGTCGGCTCTCTTCGTTGGGATCGTCGGTAGTATGAGTGCGTATCCAGTCTTCAGTAAGTCCACGGGTCGGTCGCCGAGCTCGGTTTGCAAGAACAGCGGCGGCAGCACTCAGCGAAGAGCTTTGTGGATCTGACTGCGATCGTAGTAGATCAGGAATTGGGCGGAGAAAAGGCGTCTCGATGTCCAGATGGTGGATTGGAGATTCGTCTGAGCCTTCACTGCTCACGCTTCGACGACGGAGGTTGCTATCCGATTCGGGATAAGGGGAACCCCAGCTAGCTGTAACGAACTGGGTCGCCTCTGGAGGTGGTGTCCTCAAAAATTGTAGAGCTCTTTCCGGAAGTCGAGGAGCTTGGAGAGTAACAAGGACGGGGGAGGACTCGATCTCCTCTTCGCCGTCGATAGTTGAAGTATTCGACAAAGCTGGTGAGGCCGGTGAGGCAGGGCGGGATCGAGAGGGTGAAGCTCCGTGACCGTCCTGTGCGGATGCACCAGGCGGAGCAGCTGTTGACGTTGTAGAAGACGTCTTTACAGTAGCCTGTTCATTCGGTGGCTCCCAGTCAGCGGCTGTCAGTTATGCAGTGGCGTCTGGAGACGAATGTGTGCTCTGCAAGCTCACACATGTCCAAGACCAAAAGGAGGGAAAAGTGGTTCAGTTTACTCACTCAGGGAGATCAGTGCAGACCAAGAATACGTCTGCAGCTGAGTCTCGAATAGAGCCTGTCCTTTTCTCTCAAGGTCGGTCGCTTGGTTTAAAAAGCCGATCTCGAAGGCCTGAGGAAGGGACACAGTGTTGCGAAACCAAATTCGTGGCCGGTATTTCTAACGGTCGAGGAAGAATTTAGGTGCGCGACGCGTTGTTCGACTTTATTAATAAAGGGGCGATCGGAATGACGGTTTGCCTGTGCTGCGAGCGCAGCGTAGGTGGGAAATTTCCGGGGTGTGGAAACGGACCACCAGGGGGGGCGCGAAATACCAGAAAAAAAGTGTATATCGAGAACCTAAGGAAACGGCCTCATGAAAAGAAAAGAGTGGCCAAAAGAAGACAAGGGGATAAAGACAATGTGGCCGGACTCATCTGGGGGGTTGAATTATTATCAGTTGGGGAGTCAAACGGCCTATAACAACGAGATGAGAGAGGAGGAGAAACAAGAAGTAGGTAGAAGAGAAGAAGTAAGTTGCGGAGCGAAGAGAATGAAATGAAGACGTTGGTCTCGAATGAGAAGGAGGGATAGGATGAGATTACATGAGAGCTTCATTCGATAATGAGTGGTCAAGATGGAACCTCAATGCTTCATTTGGGATGTACCGCCTCGTACGTGCTGTACCTGTTGCTCCTGCCTCGAATTAGCTCAACGTCAGTGCTAACTGCTAACCAGTCCCGCGGCAGCCACTTCCAATTCTGGGCGTATGAGCTGTCCCAATTTTCTTTTTTGTTTTGCTCCCCGTGACGCTGTAGTGCAGAGAGATTGGCAGTAATTATTCCTGTTCAGTTGGCCACTGGAACTTGCCATAACCTCACCTTACTCGCATTTACAGCACTTGGTTCCCTTCATCCTCAGACGATATCTGTACCTACAGTCCGTACAGTAGTTACATACAGTACCTTCAAAGAAACGCCTTGTTCATGTTGTAATGAGACCCGCACTCTACGAGTACCCGCATTAGCACGACGTAATTTCGGCAAGGGCCCCTAGTATCTTGGAAGAATCCCGAAGCAATAAACAAGACAAAAGATAGGGGATACCTCCATCGGCATCACGATCTGCTACTGTCCGGTGTACTCATTATCAATTTCTCGTTTCTAGACCCTTTGATCTCGGCCCGCATATCAGTACGATACGACCCAGTGCTGGTTGCTTCGCTGGCATCGCCTAACAAAACAACTCGACATGATTGCTCAGACCTGCTGCGTGGCCTCCAGGTTTTCAGCCTGAAGTGACGGTTTTATGATGACTTGCAGTCTCTCGATCGATAGGTATGCTGAAGCTCCTTTACTTCTGCGGGCCAGGGATTTGTTTATTTTGGCCCATTTCATCCATGATTCGAGGGATGTCCATGCATGCACATTACCCTTGCCGGGATAGACCAATAGGCGATGTGGGTTTGCTTCGTGGAACATTTCCCCGGAGTTTTAGGTCGAGTTCAGGTTGAACAACTCACCACATCGTCCCAAAACACTCACTATCATCACGATATGGAATGCGTGGTTTGATAGCCTTGTACTCATCACCAATGTCTTTGTGTTCTTTCTCGACGGGTCGAAAGTCAGATTCTTTGCACATCCCCCCTTTCTTGGTTATGCCTCCACGCCATTGACTTTTCATGAACAGCCTACAGGACCCTTAAATACACCGGGCCCGCACCCGCCCGTACCTGGAGCTAACTCGGGCCTCCTCCACCTTGCTATGGACTGCGTTTGGAATGCTAGCTCAAGCACTCAACTTTCCCTTTCCAAGCTCCATCCAGCGCCTGTGGAGGGAGAGTTACAACTCTAGTTTAGGTAATTATGCGAAACTCAAATCATGTCAATCCGACTACAGAGTACAGAATACCCCTTCTTGAGCGTCGTGCTTGGAGAGCACACCGATATGGGGTTCGCTTAGTTGTCGGCCCATCGTTTCATTGGGATTGTTCGCCTCGCTTGTGAATAAGAGACCGATTTCTCCGTAATATGCATCAGATCCCAACAGCACAACATCCATGCGGTGGCTGATCACTACAAGGGAACTCCTAGCTACAGCTCAACCAGAATGACTTTGTGTGTGTAAGCACATGGTCCGAACTACGAGATTGTGATGTTGAGACTCTTGCATTGGCGGCGCTACTATTTATATTTCTTTTTACTGATGTTGGTCG
This sequence comes from Fusarium subtropicale, assembly GCA_003670145.1. Taxonomy (NCBI): domain Eukaryota; kingdom Fungi; phylum Ascomycota; class Sordariomycetes; order Hypocreales; family Nectriaceae; genus Fusarium; species Fusarium subtropicale. The sequence continues at coordinate 48,521 of QRAA01000366.1, forward strand.
GTGGTCGCACAAGATTGGGTGCGGTACATGTGTATACTTCACCAAATGGCCTAGTGTTTTTCGTGCTCTCGGCAGCTATCATTATTTTGATCTGCTGGCTACAGGCCTGTATCGGAGCGAAGGAAAATCGGTCTACCATGATCATCCGCCTCGGCAGTTATGTAGATCGAACACCGCCAGGTCGGGTCGCGCAATGTTCGTGGTCAAACAAAAGGATCGATGAGTGTGACCAGCAAGTTTTAGATACGAAAGGGCTGAACGTACGGAGTATACACTCGGGGCATCAACAATGTGCCTCGTATTCGCAGCAATCAACATACTATTTTATAATAGAATGGGAATGTGAACTTACTTATCGATGCTACAGGGTAGGATGATTGCCCAAGAACATCCGGGTCGAATATGAAGATGTCAATGGTCCAAGGTTAATAGGAGGCCCAATAAAAGACAAGAACCGTCTACTCCATGATAATTTCCAGATCCATTGCAGTCTTGATTCGAACAATCGTATTGTCAAGCACAGGGAGGGCCATTTAGCACCTTGGTCGATCAAATATTCTTCAATACCCATCCCATGAGCACACGACAATCACACATAATCACAACACGGGAGCACATCGTACAAGTCAATATTGATATAGTATTAATAGTTGAGTTTATCGATCCATATTGATGTAATAGGCAAGTGATCCATTCCGACGCCGGTGAGGGCACAAGGCCAGGAGAAGGAAGAAAGAGCAAAGATATGTAATCATGTCCACTCTCCAGATAATTCAGAAATTGGGACTTGTAAACCGGGTCATGCAAATGCGATCGCGGAGTTTGTGATGCTGCTTCAGTCAATTGCAGCCGTGACTTTCGTTATCAAATTCGTACAACACTTTCTATATGAACCGTCCAAATGATTCGTGTCCGAGAACGCCACCCGCGATAACCCTGAGATTTCCATTTAAACCGATGAAATGGGATGATGGAGAGTAATAATAATGCTTTTTTATCAAACATGCTAAAGGAGAAAAAAGAAAAAAGATGAAGAGGTTCGTCTTCTCATGACTAAAAGTTGGATGATGCGTTTACAGGCGTTGGCTGATGGTAATTCTCCAACGTCGACGCGAATGGGCTGCGCTGGGGACCAGCACTGCCGACACTGTTGTATTCGGTCTTCTCAATACTGTGGTAAGGGCCGTTACTGTTGGGCCGGCTGTTGGACTCGTCAAAGTCCATGAGACCATCAGCCTCTTCGTTGTGCTTCTTGCGTCCCCAGATTCTCCAGGCGACGAGACCGAGAGCACCGACGACAATGGCACCGCCAATACCGACAACAACGCCAATAACAGTATTGCGAGTCTTGGTTGACATGCCAGAGGAGCTGCCGTCGTCATCACCGTCGCTAAGTCCAGGTGTAGAGGTAGACACACTCGTAGTGGTCATAGTCTCGAGATCACCATTGTCGTTGGTCCTCGTGACAACGGCAATGTGGGTAGAGGTGACAGGTTTGGCGGTAGTTCGGGTATCTTTCTCGGCTGCAGTGCTGCTGGCCTCCTCGTCGCTACCGGCGGCTGTGCTGCTGGTGTCATCGTTTTGGTTCTTGCTGCTGTCGGCGGCGGTGGTGGTAGCTGCAGCAGCTGCCGTTGTCGACTCGGCAGCGGTGTTCGCCTCGGTGGCAGAAGCAGCGGCAGTAGACTGTGTGTCGTCGGTGGCCTCGGTGGGCGAAGGAGCAGAAGTCTCGGCGGGCTTGCTATCAGCAGCGGTAGACTTCTCAGCAGCTTTGGTAGTAGAGGCGTCCTTGGTGGGGGAAGCCTCCGCGGGAGTGGTCTCTGCAGGTTTATCGGCAGTAGACTCAGCAGCAGTGGGAGATGACTTTGAAGGCTCGTCGGTAGCCTGGGTAGCTTCATCGGAGGCGGTATCGGCAGGTGCTTCAGACTTCGAGTCTACTGCGTCTGTGGGAGCAGCTGTATCTGGTTCTGCTTGAGAAACCGAGGGCACATCGATTGGTAGGGTTGCACTTGCTACGATGTCCTCGGGTTTTTGACTAGGGCTTGCTCTTCGCATAAGTTGACGCTCCTTGAGGTGGATTTTGTTGAGGTCGATCCATGATGCCTGGGCGACGCAAACGATGGAGAGAGCTACTAGTAGCAGCTTGACAAGCCGTGTGGCGTACATGTTGACGGCTGTAACTGTGGAAGGTGTCGGATAGAATGACGAGAAAGGGTGATAAGACAGGAATGACCAGTCGAGAGGTCGAGAGGAGCTTGTTGTCCCTGTTCAGGAGTGGTGAAGAGAAACGCGTAATGGCGCTTTAATAAACTTGCTGCTGCCGCAAACTGGATATACGACCAAGTGGAGAGATCGGCCGGCTATCCGTGATCAGGATGGGAATAAATTGTCGTATGCGATGCGAATATCTGAATCGAATAAAGTGCTCGCGATTCAGAGGGTGGCACTGGTGTTTTATCTGTGATTATTTGACAGAAGGATTATTGGCCGTCAAATGAGTTGCGAGAGCGAGAGTGAGATCGACCAACAAAGCGTCGAAGTGGGATATGATCCTTAGTCTAAACGACGGAAATTGATGGAGATATGTAAGTAAAGAACAAAAACAGAAAGAAGAGCGAGAGTGGGTGAGTCAGTCAGCGAGTGAGCGAGAGACGGTTGTATATGCAAGTCGACTATAACAGTCCCGAGAAAAATGCAAGAGTCGTGTGATGAGGGTGAGTGGGAGTCTTATAAAGAGACCAGGGCTGGGCAAACAAAGGAAGATGACTTATGGAATGGAATGGACAAGGACGGAGCGGGTCAGGAATTGGATTGCTGGGCCTCGTATTTGGCAGGCCCCAGTACAGAGTAGTCCAGGCAGTCGATATGCATGGGCATGGATCTGAACGGGGTGGTACAGTCCTCAGGGGTTACAAATGT
>QRAA01000367.1:0-25978 GCA_003670145.1 Fusarium subtropicale
TCCTCCTCCTTCTTTTCCTCCCGTCTCTTTTCCTCCCTCTCCTCCTCCCTCTCCTTTTCCTCCTCCCTCTTTTCCTCCTCCCCCTCCTCCTCCTTATACTCCTCTTGGACCACAAAACCATGGTCCAAACCTTGTTAACATTAATGTTCAACAAGGTCTGCAGATGCCGCCGCAGAGGTTTAGGCAAATGCAATCTGTACCCCAGATGGGTGGACATATGGGACCCCAGGGGCATCATATGAACCGAGGGCAGATGCCTCCCACAAGTATGGGATATGCGCCCGGTCCCAATGTGGTGCCTCAACATATGCACCAGATGGGTCTTCAGGTTCCTGGCCAGGCGCCCTTCATGAACGGAGGGCACATGTCCCACGACAATATGGGATATGTGCCCCAGGGGCCTCGACAGTGGCCACCTACTCCCCAGGTGCCTGGCCTGATGAATGGCCAAGCACCTGGTATGAATCAAGGACATATGCCCCAAACAAACACGGGGTATATGCCTGATCTGAATGGGGCACCTCAATGGCAGACGATGTCTATGCCCCAGATGGGAGCTCAGATGCCTTCCCAGGGGCCTGGTATGAATGGAGGGCATATGCCTTTCACAAACACGGGACATATGCCACCTAGGAATATGCCACCTGGACACATCCCACCAGGACATATGTCACCTGGACACATCCCACCTGGACACATCCCACCTGGACACATCCCACCAGGACATATGCCACCAGGACATATGCCACCAGGACATATGCCACCAGGACATATGCCACCAGGACATATGCCACCAGGACATATACCACCAGGACAGAGACCACCTGGACATATGCAACTTGGACAGAAGCCGCCTGGACAGAAGCCGCCTGGACAGAAGCCGCCTGGACAGAAGCCGCCTGGAAAGAAGCCGCCTGGAAAGAGGCCGCCTGGAAAGAAGCCGCCTGGGTCATAGGAGCCAAGCCAAGGTTCTGGAGTTGAGGAAGTTTGCATTGTGGGTAGTTGGTAGCAGAAGGATTAGCCTTGAACTGTAAATAGGCATTCAAACCAAGAGCATAGCCAAGAGCACAGCCAAGAGCATAGCCAAGAGCATAGCCAAGAGCATAGCCAAGAGCATAGCCAAGAGCATACCCCGTACATGATAGCTTATTAATTCTATTTTTTTTTTTTTAAATTTTCAGCACCTATCTTTTCCAGTGTCTATCAGCAACTAACATGACTGACAACCTATCTAATACTTCAACAGCTCTACCCCAACCCTTCCCGCCTCAGCATTCAAAGCATCAATCTCAGCCTGCACAAGCGGAATTCCCGTCTTCTCCCTCTCCTTGCGATTCAACTGCTCAATCTCACCAGGGAAGTAGATCCGATCGACACCAGCAGCCTTTTCAGACCCAACCACCCGCTCGTACAAGTACTGCATCCTCTCGCGAAAGTCATCCAAGCTCATGAAAAGATCAGGCTTGATAGCAACAAGAAAATGACCCACGTCTGCTGGCTTGGATGGATCATACGGCCCAGTTACGTGTCCTGCGAAAGCAGAACCGGAGAGAACTCCTGAAAAGACATCCATCATGATGGACAGCGCAGAACCCTTGGGGCCACCCATGGGGAGCATGACGCCGCCGAGGGCAGCTTCGGGATCATCTGTAGGTCGACCCTCTGAATCGAGAGCCCAGTCCAAGGGAATCTTTTCGCCTCGTCGCTTGGCTTTGTAAATCTTTCCTCGCGCTGCCACGGAGGGTGCCATGTCCAGAATGAAGTTCTCCATGGGCCCTTTACCTGGCGCGCCACAAGCAATAGGCGAAACACCCATGAGCTTACTCTTTCCACCGAAAGCAGGAAGAGCTGGGCTAGAGTTTGTAAAGACAAGACTCATCATGTCGGCATCAAGAGCCTGCTGGACGATCCAGGCACTCATGCCATAGTGGTTGGAGTGCTTGATGCTTGCCATTCCGATACCGAAGACGCGCGCAGACTCAATTGCAGCAGCCATTCCTTTATGGGCGGCTACGAAACCGAAGCCGTTTTGGCCGTCGACTTGAGCGACGGCGGGAGTTACTTGGGTCAAGATGGGCTGGGCTGTGGCGCTGAGAACGCCTTGACGGATGCGCTCCATGTATGAGGGGATACGGTTCATTCCGTGGGTATCGACACCTCGTAAGTCGGCTGCTATGAGGCATCGGGCGATGATGGACGCATTCTCTGAAGGGATCCCGTTTGCTTTGAGGATATCTTGGACAAAGCGTTGAGCTTCAGAAGCTGGGATGGAGAATTTCTGGGATGATGATTCTTGGTCTGCCATGGTGATGTTTGTATAAGTGTTTGAATGGTAGTTTGTTTTGATTCAAGTAGTAGTTGGTTAATGTTTTGATGTTGAATACTTTGATGAAGGTGATGGTCTTATAAGTGAGTGAAGGAGTGAGATACTTTATTATGCTCCACGGACAAACCCCGTTTCTCCAGATTGTTACTAGCGGCATCTCCCCGCGCTTCTTGATACAAGACGGGATTTCCCCATTCTTCAACCTCGCAACCTACATCAACACTTTTACCATGTCCGAAAATAACAATGACGGGGAGAATACGAGACAGTCACGTACAAGGAGGAGCGGTCAGCAAAGCCGGAAGAATCCCCGACTACGCATGGCATGTCTCCGTTGTCAAAGGCGAAAGATCAAGGTATGCATTAACATCCCATGACCAAGAATTGATGGACTAACTGATGTCAAGTGTGATGGAGATTTGCCGACGTGTAAGAATTGCCGTAATGCTGGTGCTTCCTGTACAGATGGAGAATCAGCTCGTCTCAAAGACCTACCTCGAGAGTGAGCACCACCCTTCTCCAGCATGACAAATTAATTGATGTTGTAGATACATATCGACGTTAAAGAACCGGATAGCTTGGTTGGAATCAATTGTTAGAACAAGATGTCCAGACGTAGACTTGTCCCAGGATGTTCCTACGGATATCCAGGAAGCTTTTGACGACACTCTCCAAGACACGACAACAGTATCACCGCCTGCGCAAACAAGCACTGTTGATGTAACTGATACGAACCAGCCGGTACGATCTACAGGAGCTGGTGCAATTACTCACGAGATCGGACTGGTGTCTCTTGGAACAAACCAAGATCCCAGATACATCGGCCCGTCGAGCGGATACTTCTTAGCCCGAGTCATGCTCGATTCAGTGTCGAAACAAGATGAAAGACTCGGTCGTGGGAGTAGAAATGTTCCATTTCCTACGAAATTGGTAGAGGCTATTCAGGGACCTCTGCCGTTGCCACCAAGAGACATGGCGGCGCAATTATGCGATGCATACTTCACCGCCATCAACCTACAGTACCCCATCCTTCACCGTCCGACATTCGACAGTATGCTCGATCAGGTATATGAACAAGACAACCAAGACCCAGTTGTTAGATTCCAAACATTCATGGTTCTAGCCATAGGCTCTGCTGTATTATCCGATCGTATCAGAGCTCGCATCCCAGGAGAATCATACTGTTTATCAGCCCTTCAATATCTCGACGATCTCAATCTCGAAAACTCTTTACAAGGCGCACAGTGTCTTTTATTACTTCTCGTGTTTACCATGCACAGCCCATCTGTTCGCTTGAACGTATGGTATCTAAACTACCACTGCATCGCTGCCCTGCTTGATCTCGGACTGCAAAGAAACATCAGCGCGGGAGCTGGTATTTCGTTGTTGGAACAAGAAATGAGAGCGCGTATCTTTTGGGTTATTTACACGTTTGATCGTGTTATTGCTACCATGATGGGAAGGCCCATTGGGATAAGAGATGAGGGTTGTGAACTTCGAGTAAGTTTTGGCGTATGTTGAGAAGGGTGAAAAGAACTGACGGTTTTAGATGCCTATTGGTTTGTCGGATGAACAGCTCGCTACACCGTATCAACAGAGTACGGAAACTTCGAGTGAGATGGCGTTTGCTATTCATCTGTTCAAAGCTGCTAAGTTAAACTCAGAGATCAAGTATATTGCTCAGAGTATAGTCAGAGACTCGCCTAGATATGCTTATCCACGAGTTGTCGACATCAACGATTGGCAAACCACCATGCTCCATCACCTCGATGAATGGGCGAGTCAAATCCCCAACCAAGATGACTCTTCAGCTGTCTACCTGCGAACGACATGTCAGATACGATACCACGGTCTTCGAATGCTTCTCCTCAGACCAAGCCCCGGCATCCCCAAACCCTCCAATGAAGCTTTAGTGCAATGTCACAAGAGTGCTCGTGAGAGTATACAGTTGTTTGACCAGCTTTATAAAAAGAACCTTTTAGTGCATAGTTGGACTACTTTCCACGGGCTTGTTCTCAGTACAATTACTCTTTTGTACTGTATCAAGGTCGTCCCTGATATTGCTCGCGCAACAGAGGTAGATGTCTTGATGGCTGATCTGAGCATATCCCTCAGCGTGTTGAGTGCCACAGGCGAACACTGGTCTGGAGCGAAGCGAAGTAGGGATATCTTGGATGAACTTGGAAAGTCGACCATTAGGCATCTCAGTGATCAAAATGGTATGAACAGTCGTTCAGTGTCTCGGACCATCAACCATGGACCTGCTCCAGCGGAAGCATTAGATGTTTCGGGACTGGATTTACAAAATGCACCTATGGATACATCGTTGATGAATTCAGATTCTATGGGCTTTTTGCAGAATCCTTTCGATGATTGCATGTTTAACGAGTCATTCGCTGGATACTTTGAGACGGATTCTATCAACGTTGATAACATTGTGCGAGACCTGTTCCAGGACTTTATCCCTACATACACAACCGAACTATAATGCTACTATCATATCATCCTTGAGGCCCTTGAGCTGTCAAAAAGTCAAAGTCGGCGCCTAAATCTGCTTGATTCACGCTCCGCATGTATAACCCTCGATATCCTCTCATCCCCTCCCTCTTCACCCACGGTTCCGCATCCTTCTGTTCAAAACTCTTGACCCTTTCTTGAATCCTTTGCGAAATCTCTTCATCGGAGAGATCAACAGATAAACTGCGGTTTTCAACATCCAATGTGATGAGGTCCCCATCTCTGATAATTCCAAGCGGTGATTTTGGGTCTGCTGATTCAGGTGATATATGAAGTCCAATCGTCCCTCCAGCAGTACCACTCATTCGACCATCCGACAAACGAAGCATGTCCAAAACACCCTGCGCGGCAATCTTTCTCGGTATGGGAATCATGCCTGCTTCAGGCATACCGGGGTTTCCTACTGGGCCGATGCTTTGGAGAACGAGGACACTGTCGGGAGTAACGTCGAGATCTGGATCGTCTATCCGCTCGGCCATGTCTGCAGAGTTGGCAAACACGACTGCGCGACCTGTGTGCTGGAGGAGATTTCTGTACTTGGAAGCGCTTGCTTTCATGACGGCGCCGCCTGGGGCGAGATTGCCTCGGAGGACAACGAGGGACGATGCTGGATACAGGGGCTTGTCGAATGGTTGGATGACGCTTAGTTCTTGGGGCACGGGGATGAGAGATTGGTGGGCGATTTCTTCGCCGAGGGTTCGGCCGGTGACTGTTTGGGCGTTGAGGTGAAGAAGGGGTTTGAGTTGGTGGAACAAAGCGAGCATTCCGCCTAGGCTTGTTAGAGTAGTAGATAAGTAAATGTAAGTGAACATACCTGAGTTATGGAAATCGGTCATGTAGTTATCACCGCTCGGCTTCAGATCAACCAACAATGGCGTTTTGCGACCGATCTCATCAACAGCATCCAAGGTGATAGTGCCCGCTACCTTGGGATGTCGTCCGATGATAGCCATGAGATGAACCACGGCATTCGTCGAACCACCAATCGCCTGGAGAACAGTAATCGCATTCAAGAAAGACTCTCGTGTTAACAAAGCTTGCGGTCGCAGCCGTTCAACGTCTTTGCATGCAGCTACAGCTAAACCACCAGTTGCTTCTGCGATTCGAAGTCTTGAGGCGGATACAGCTGGAGCTGTGGCACCAGCAAATGGCATCATTCCGAGACCGACGAGTATGGCTGCCATGGTAGATGCTGTTCCCATGACTCCACAAGTTCCGCCCTTGAAATTGTCAGATATCAGAGTGTATACTGAGTTTGAGGCTTACAGTTGGTGCTAGTTCATCGTTGATAGCTGTTATGTCTTCAATATCTAGAGATCCAGCTCTGTACTTGGCCCAGTTGTTGCGACAGTCAGTGCAAGCTCCGATGCGTACTCCGCGATGACTACCAGGCATCATGGGGCCAGTGACGAGATGTAGAATGGGCTTGTTTGCAGAGATACCACCCATTAACTGAGCAGGTGTCGTCTTGTCGCATCCTATCGAGTTTAGTACACATCCACTGGGAACAAGAAACTTGACATACCTCCTATCAAAACAACAGCATCACAAGGCTGAGCAGCAATCATCTCCTCCGTATCCATACTCATCAAATTCCTCAAATACATACTCGTCGGCGAGGAAAACGACTCATGGATACTAATAGTGGGAAAGTCAATCGCCAACCCCCCGTTGAGCTGCACGCCTCTCTTCACAGCATCGATGAGTTGGGGGATATTGGCATGACAAGGGTTGAAGCTGGAGTATGTATTGACAATACCGATAATTGGTCGCGAGAGAGCATCTTCGCTGTAGCCTAGGGCTTTGATGAAGACTTTGCGCAGGAAGAGGGAGAAGTGAGGGTCGCCGTATGATGCAAGGCCTTGACGGAGGCCGACTTTGGAGGTTATCGGCTTGTCGAGGTCATAGTCTGGGTTGATGGGGTTATTGTTTGAGTCTGTCATTTTGAGGCTTTAGATGAACTTGTGAGTATTACAGTTGATGTTTGTGACAATAGTTTATGTATTCCTACTCCAAAGGTTGCGGGTTGTGAACGGGGTAACCCCGCGTCGGTCATCACGCAATATCCGGATGTGTCCCGTCTAAGTAACGGAAGAGTCCCGATGAGCAACAAGACCAGAGAGATAAAAGATGCATCAATTACTATAATTCAATCATCAATTCATCTCGTCAGTATCAACTCGTCTCACTATTATTATGCTCAACCTCAAGAACAAAGTAGCCCTCGTCATCGGCCTCGGTCAAACAAACACCGAAGGCTGGGGTATCGGTGCAGCAAGCGCCGTAACCCTGGCACGACAAGGAGCCATCATCTTTGGCGGCAACAGAACAATCGCTTCAACTACAAAGACAAAAGAAACCATCCAAGAACAAGGCGGACAATGCGATGTCGTCGCCACAGACGCTACAGACTCTGCATCCGTCAAGTCTCTTGTTGATGCTTGCATGGAAAAACATGGAAGGATTGATATCCTGTTAACAAGCGTTGGTCAATCCCAACCAGGAGATCCTGCATCCATGGCAGAAGACGTATGGGATTCGCAGATGGATATAAATCTCAAAAGCGTCTATCTGGCTTGTCACCACGTTCTTCCCATCATGGAATCCCAGGGAAGTGGCTCCATTATTTGTATCTCCAGCATCGCCGGTCTTCGATACATTGGCAAGCCACAAGTAGCATACAACACGAGCAAAGCGGCAATACTTCAATTTGTCAAATCTACGGCGGTTATATACGCGCCAAAAGGTGTGCGGCTCAACGCTGTTGTCCCGGGACTCATGGATACACCTTACACGAAGAGTCTGGCGCAGAGGTTTGCAGCGCCAGGGGGCTATGATGAGTTTTGTAGGATGAGGGAGGGACAGGTTCCAATGGGAAGAATGGGGGATGCGTGGGATGTTGCTAATGCGGTTGTGTTTCTGGCGGCGGATGAGACGAGATATATCACGGGGCAAAAGATTGTTGTTGATGGGGGGATCACTTCATCTACGGGGCGGACTTGAAGCATATCACGACGACATCTTTGAGGGCTTTTGAGATTTTCTTCAATTCAATAGAGTACCTGCTCATTAAACTGAATTTTCTTGATCAAGCTTCTGTCCCTTCAATGGAGTGCCTGCCTCCCTGAATCGCTCCTCTGGACTACACCTCTGTGTCCTCAATGCCAACGACTCAAAAGCCTCTCCCAAAATCCCATTTCCTCCTTCTTCTTGCTAACCAAAGAAGCATGAAGAGAAAACAAACTCGGGTTGGGATAAAACCACAGCTGCTTCGCCTGCTTAGACCAACCCTCGACATACTCTTCCCAAAGATCTCTCACGGCCTTAGGAATCTTCTCATCCTTCATCGCGTCCTGGTGCAGGGCTTCGCGTTTGACCACTTTGTAGTGACCATCCTGATGGACGATGTCATTCGACAACGGTTCTGCGCGAATGCTCAGATTCATCCGCTTTCCTCGCTTCAATCTAGTAGTGTCAAGATCTGCGACGGGGCAGAGATACTTGAGAGCTGACTTGCCTTCGCAGATGCCGCATTTCACAGCTGCGAGACCACCTTCGGATAGAACGGGTGGGACATGGGAGAAGAACTTCTTGTCGAGAGGGGCTTGCATACCAATGGCCAGGTGGCCACATCGGTAGATAGGAAGGTAGACATAGCACACAGGACATCTCAAGTCCAGGTTCTTGTCAAGGAAAGTCTTACCTTCAGCCAACTTCACGCAGCTGGAGCCTACCATGTGTCCGCAAGGGAAAATCCAAGGACGGTGGTTATCCTTGGCATGACCTGGTTGACTGGGCATCAGCTCCCCACAGGGAACGCATTGCAGAGCGTGAGCTCGAATGTTCTGCTCATCACTCTCGACTTCTTGCTTGAAGGAAGGCCAGAAGGTGTCAGTGATGGGGGGGAATGTGGTTTCACCGCTGACAGAAGTGAGAAGGATGTTTGTGGAAGGCATTTTGCAGACTGTAATGAACAGAGCTTTCGTCGTGGTGTTGTTCCGCACGTTTCTTGCTGTAGATGCATGTTCTGTAAATGCTTACCGTTGTTTGTGTTCACGGCGTTGTTACTGTTGAATGATCTAGCTGAGTTGTTGAACAGAAAGAGTGTACGGAAGAGGGCGGAGAGGGGCTTATTTATACTCCTTTCCAAGCTCCGAATTGAAAGGCCATTGGGTATTTTTGATCAAAGAGCTTCATGTTGAACAATGGACATGTTCATGCCGTGACATGAACTTGGTACGGACTTTGTTACCAAGCTCTTTGACAGTTTCTATGGAGTCAAGTTGGCTGAATTTTGCATTCAAGCATCAAATTTCTTCCAATCACCCATCGTTGACATGATAAATATGCCAATAGAATGGGAACATCGTAGAGCTTCTTCGTCGTAGTTACATGAACTTGCAGATGATACAGTGTCGGATGAATCACTTCCTTTCGGAGATCAACACGAATCTCACCTGTAGTGATGAGAAGACAGTCAGTTCAATGATATTTTTGGTTGTACCCCTGAATCAGACCTCTTGAGCAGCATATCTTAACTAACCATTCCAACTGTCCTTCAGTACGATGTCAGGCTCTTTGTTTGAGACTACAATAGTGTACATTGTGAGCGAATCTTGTTCAGAATGACATTGTAATTGAGTCAAAGGGACATGGACAATGAATGCCTTTGTCAACGAACATGTTCACGAACTGTAACAAGGGCGACTCAAGATTAAGAGTATACTTGAATCACGGACTCAGGCATAATAAGATATGAAACCCCCATCAATCTGGTATCATCTTATTTCGATATACCAACTCTCATCGACTTTACCAAAACTCACCTAAATGACTCTTCAATCCATAGACATCATGTCTATCAACAACGTTCTCAACCCGGAATCTTCATCTCCGGCCAACAAACCCAAACTCGCCAACACGTATTGGCCCGTCCTCAGAGACGCTCTCCTACGAGACCCATCATCCTTCAACAACCTCCATCTGGAATGCGGAATTTGTCTTGACGACATGTCAGTCTTCCGACATGAGCACACTTACGATCCCCTCATGTCCCATCTTTCGCACAGAGCTCGTATCTTTCCCTGCGGACACATGTTTGGCAGTAAGTGCGCCATGACGATGATCGACGAGCTCGCCAGGAGCAATCAGCCCATAGCATGTCCTATCTGCCGCGTCGACTTTTCTAATCATAGAGATTGCGATCATCTTCACAGCGGAATGCCAATGCCTACCAGCATCAGTGAAATCTCGAAGTTTCCGCCAACGCTCTCAGAGGGAGGCGTGGTAGCTGATAAATGCGGCGACTGCCAAGTCACTGAGATCATCATGGGCATCAACTATCTTGCACCCACACTTCTTTTCCCGTTTGAGCTTGAAGAGGGAGACTCACTGTTTGTGTCGGCTCGAACGAGGTGCCATGTGTGGGATCTGAGGCCGATGGACTCGGTGGAGGGGTATCTTGCGCAGGATGTGCCGATCGAAGGCTCTCTAAAGAAGGTCTTTGATGTGGTCAAAGCAAGACTGTTGGACAATGCTACGAGGGCGTGGTGTTCTACAGATCTAGGGGGCTTTGAACTTTGTATTAGGTCGTGTCAGAGGCGGAGGATGTCGTTTGTTCAAGTTGTGAGGGAGCATCAATTGGCTTGGGATGAAGGATAGATGTATGGTGTTTGGTGTTTGATGATCTGGTTTAAATAACCTATTGAGCGATTTCATTGCAATTTCATTGTTTAATTTCTTCTCTTATCATCTTGTGTCTAGGTAACTGACGTGTTCTTTAGCTTGATGGCTAACTTCAGTAGCTACCGGTGATCCAATACTACTTCAACTGATGATACAGTATTAAGAACCTGTATTAATGGACTTAGATATTAATCTCGTGATATTTGTATAATTAATTAATTATTATTGAGGAGATGGGATGTGACTTCAACTCGGCTCATGCAAATCGGAGCTCCTCCCGAACCAACTCCGAACCCCCGCAATAGCTTCTTACATCCTCATGAGCCCTAAACAGACACTCTATCATCCAACATCTCCTCTACCGTCATAAATATTGCATCTCATCAAAATGTCACTCCCAATTCTAGACCACTTTGCAATCCTGGTCTCATACCAAACCCTCCAAACCGTCACAGACAACCTCAAAGACTCTCTCCTCGTCATCGACGGCGGCGCCCACGCAGATGGCCTCACAGTAAACAAACTCATCCATCTCGCCGACGGAACCTATCTCGAATTCATCGCCTTTGTAGAAAACGTCGACCCTGAAAAACGCCGCGCTCATCGCTGGGGAAACCTCGAAGAAGGCAAAATTGCCGATTGGGCTCACACTCTCAACAGCGAAGCTGACTATGCTACTCTTCAAAAGAGAGTCGCTGATGCTGGGAATGATGTCACGTATGGTGATCTGACTTCGCTTCAGAGACACAGACCTGATGGTGTCTTGATGAAGTGTCTTGTTTCGGTGGCTCTTGATCCAGAGGGTGGTCGTATCTTTCCGGGTACGATTCCGTTTTGGTGTGTTGATGAGACGGAGAGACATTTGAGGTCACCTTTCAAGGCTGATGGTGGTGATGGGTTACATGAATACACAAAGCATCCTTCTCATGCACAGGGTGTGTCGAAGGTTACTGTTTTATTGCCAGAGAAGGATATCGCGACGTATAAACCGGTTTATGACGCTATTCACAACCAAAAGGCTGCTGGAAACTCGTGGCCGTATGATCTTCCTGCTGGGCCAAACGCGGGAAGCAACAAGGTTGTTCTGTCAACGCTTGAGGGTGGAAATGGTAAAGCAGAGATCAAGTTGACTCTTTTGGGCACAAAGGATAGTCCCAAGTCTATCGAGCTTCTCCCTGGACTGACGGTGGACTTTGAGCATGCTGCGTAAATGTACAGGACCGGGGGGATACAGCATCCTGTCGTATATGTCTAGGTACCTAATTAGGGAAAAGGTCACCCTTGACACTCTCATCTAGTCTTTGCTGCGGAGACCAGCAATTACATGCAGCATGGTATGCAACATCAGCTTGCATCCCTTCTCTAGTCGAATGTGAAATCCTTCAAGACTTCAATGTATTCAAAATGAGACTTCCTATTCTGACGTATCTCACGAGTCGATAGCTATCAAGTCAGAAAATAAGCGCTAATGATACAGTCAACCCTAATAAATCCTCACTGCTGTATTGTCAGCTTTGCAGGATGAAGTTAATAATCAACCATGGGGCATGCCGTTCATACCGAAGTAGTATATAAACTGGCATTCATGTATTCATACGTGTAACAATCTAGGAGCAATTATTCACTTACTTTCACTTCTACTAAAACAAAATGACTACGCTCTATCAACAAACTATTCCTGTACTGGTCAAGTACCTCAAAAACCTTTCCCACTTGCTCAACAAAGGGGCAAAGTTCTGTGAAGAAAAGAGTCTAAAACATGAAGAAATGCTATCATACCGACTCATCTCCGACATGAGAGGGTACATCCAATACCTTATCAAAACCATGCAACCCAGCTAACGTCTACTAGTCTCACCTACCAAGTGCAGTCCTGCTCCAACACAGCCAAATTCCTCGCAGCACGCTTCGGCGCCCCCAACATCCCCATCTTCGAAGACAACGAGCAAACATTCGAACAGCTCCAAGACCGCATCGCCACGACAGTCAAGGTTCTAGAAAGCGTGGACCCGGATATCATCAATGGTAAAGAAGATACCGAGATCATCTTCCAGACGGTTATGGGCAAATATCGCTTTTTAGGACAGCGGTATATTAGTGAATATGCGATTCCAAACTTTCACTTTCATCTCACGACTGCGTATTGTATCATGCGCACGCAGGGAGTTCCGCTGAATGCTGTCGATTACTTGAAGGATGTTTTTGAAGCGGTTTGAGTTTGTATGCAGAGAAGAGAGGGTATTCATCAAAGGGGGGCGGGAATTGCCCGATGAGGAAATTTCACTTAAACAGCTCAAATGAAACTTATACTTGAGACCTGAACAAACAAACAAACATCTTATAAAGAATACTTGCAAAATGTCTGAACCTCCTTCAACTCGCGTGCAGACACCAGATGTCGACTCCTCCCAAGCGGTGCGAACCGCCCACGTCCAGAATCTCATGGACCGTCTACGCAGCAAAAGCCCCATCTACAACTTCATAATGGCCGGAGCGCAACTCATCGAGTCAAGCCAAGGCGTCGTTACCACCCGCATGACGCTGAACGAGAACCACCTCAACAGCAGCGGAAACCTGCACGGCGCTGTATCAGCCACCATCATCGACTTTGTCACGGGCTTGGCTATTGCGAGCTGGGATCTGAGGGAGACGACAGGTGCGAGTGTGGATATGCACATCAGCTATGTTAGCACGGCGCGCTTGGGGGACATGGTTGAGGTTGTTTCGACGGCGGATAAAGTCGGTGGGAGCGTTGCCTTTTCGTCGATAAAGATTTTCAAGGTTGAGGCGGATGGGACGCTGAAGCTTGTTACGCATGGGCAGCATACCAAGTATGTCAAGAATTCACAGCCAAAGGCTCCATTAGCATGATACACTGTTAGCAAATCAAGAGAGCATAAATAGAATAGACGATTTGTTTTCACTTTGAACTCCAGAACCCCCTTGCAATGTGCAGTCCAGAAAAGGATCAAGGTCAGAATCTCTCTGTTGATTAAGATGCCAAATTCCAATAGCTCTCTTGAGCTTGTTTGTTCCCCGTGTTCCCAGTCTCGCATCTTCCAAGCAACTGCGAAAAGCAGCCGACCATATCCCCATAGTATTACAGTACAAAAGAAAAATGAGGTTCAAAACGCGTGAACGACACAGACTACGGCGCTGCTTATTCGGCACGCGAGCCGCTGCTGTGACGGGCGCGCTTTCGGGCGCTGCTGGTAGCAGGGTGCATCTTGTCGGTGCGCTCTCGCTTGAGCTTGTCGTCCAAGACGCGGGCTGATAATTATTAGCACAGATTTCTTCCACAGAATCATCACACATACTGAGAACATCGTATCCGAACTGGGGGTGCTCCAAGCACAGAGCCTTGAACTCGTCTTCGGCCTCGGCACGGAGAGTGTGTGAGCGCGTAGCCCAGAAGCTCGCGACAGGGGCGCGAATTGTGGTGTCGTCGTTGTTGGTGAAAGCATAGACGTAGCGAGCGTATGCGATCTCGCCCTTGGCGGTGGAGTTGACGCAGTGGATCTTGGAGCTCGAGAGGGTCTTGAGGCCGTCGACGCCAAACTTCTCGGCGAGGGTGTAGATGCGGGCGTGCTTGAGGAGCTGGTTGCCGCTGTCGTCGACGGCGGGGACGGCGGGATCGGACTCGAGGACGCGCTGGCCCGGGATCTTCTTGGGGAAGTATTCGCCGGTGTAGAGGTACTCGAGGAAGCTTCCGACGGTGTCGATGTCGTATTCGGGGAGCTCAATCTGACGGGGCTGCGGGGGGTTAGAATGGATTGAGGTTAAGACACTGGTTTACTAACGCTGCCGTCCTCGACAAAGGTATTGCAGATATCCTTAAAATAAGGACTTTGCGTCAAGAGGCCTTGATGCGCCGAGAGGATAGATTGGTCGCCTGAGCCGATGAGGAGAGTGACAATAGGGCTCATAAGGTAATTGGCAAAGGTAATTCTAGGCTCGACAACTTCAGATTCGACAAGCTCGAGGGCATTCTCGTCTGCATTCTCGTTCTGCTCTCCCTCGCCATTTTGGGTGTCGTCTTGGGTGTTCTCTGGAGCTGTTTCCTGGGTGTTTTGGGTCTCGGTCATCTCGACGTCGCCAGTAGGCTCGACCGAGTCCTCATGCTGATCTGAAGGCATGATTTGGATACTGAAGGAAGCAATTGTGAAGGAAAGGAGCGGCCGCAGCTCTGTTCAATGGAAAACGAGTGGAATTGGGAATAGTTGCAGATAATTGTGTTGAGCGCGTGTGACGTGACGTACCTAAACACGAGATTCAGTCTTCAGTCTCTAGTATGGGTGAAGATGATTAGAGCAGTTACGCGCTAGGCTGTAAGCGGAAGCTAGCTTGAGTGCCGATTGTAGCCTTGAGCGCAAGGCATCAACGCGTCTCATTATGGCTACCCTAGACTTGTCCTGAATCAGGGACCCTTCACCTACGTAGCACCCCGTAGTCAACACGAAACAACCGCTATCGGCCTGCCCCGCCCCCACTAACAGCTGGCGTCTAACAATTGGCAATTGAATGAAAAGTGACTCCCGAGCAAACCTTACTGCTGCAGTGCTTGCTGTATTCATCCACCAACAACCTAGACAATCTTCCATTGTCCTTCTTTCTTTGTTCTCAAGCCACCAAAAGTACCACTTGACCCTTGAGCATCAGAATTATAAGAAAGAATGTGTGCAGCACAGGTAAGAGCATGCTCTTTTCCATTGTTACACAGTCCTTCCATCTCTAGCAATGGAATATACTAACCTTCTCCGCCAGCTCGATATACGGCCAACTGCCGATGAAGCTCGAAATGCTTACAACCAGGAATGGACGCCTTCTACTCAACCCACGCTTCTTCCCGTTTGCGCATCCGCTCCTGCCGATCTTCTGACTCCCTCTGCTATCTACCTGAAGCTATCCTCGGGGTAAATAACAATGCTTCTGCCTTTGGACCCCATCCTCTGACTCACTCCCAGCGCAACCGCAGAATACTCATTCCTTCTCGAGAGTGCCACAGGTAGCACAGAAACAGTCGGAAGATACAGTTTTATCGGCGCCAGTAAGCTAGCTTTCTAAAGGGTACCCATGGTGGACGATCTCTAAGTCTTTGTTCTAGACCCTCGAAAGGTGCTGGCTACCGGCGATGGCTACCAACACTCTGGCGACCCTCTCAAGACCCTCGAGGCCGAGCTCTCGCACGACCGTGTTCTCGATATCCCCTCACTAAGACTACCCGCGCTATCCGGAGGTGCCGTTGGTTATGTTTCCTATGATTGCATCAAGTACTTTGAGCCCAAGACGGAACGACCGCTAAAGGACAACCTCAAGATTCCCGAGGCTTTGTTCATGCTCTTCGACACCATTGTCGCTCTCGATCACTTCCGTTCGACACTGACCATCGTTACGCACATGAAACTACCAAAGAACCCATCGGACGATATTCAACCCGCCTACGATGAGGCCTGTGAGACCCTCAAAAAGACTCTCGACATCATTTTCCAGCCCGAGACTCCTCTACCCAAGCAAACACTTAGTGCGCAGTCCGAGTCCGATCAGCAGTTTTCTTCAAACGTCGGTCGCAAGGGTTACGAGACTTTTGTTACAGAGCTCAAGAAGTACATTGTCAAGGGTGACATTATCCAGGCCGTGCCCTCACAAAGGTTCCGTCGTAGCACACAGCTTCACCCTTTTAACATCTACAGAACTCTCCGCACGTTGAATCCTTCGCCATATGTCTTTTTCCTGTCATGCGCAGACTTTCATATTGTCGGCGCCTCGCCAGAGTGTCTAATGAAGACTGATGGCTACGCTCCTCTACCTTCCGACTCTCGATTTGGTTACTCAGCAGCTGAGGCTCGTTCAAGGCCCCGTATTGTTAACCATGCCATTGCTGGAACAATTCACCGTGGAAAGAATGCAGCTGAGGATGACAGATTGGCAGCTGAGCTTCTTGCTAGCAAAAAGGATCGCGCTGAGCACGTCATGTTGGTCGACCTTGCTCGAAATGATGTGAACCGGGTTTGCCATCCTACTACCGTCAAGGTTGACAGACTTATGCGAATTGATCGCTTCTCTCACGTTCAGCACATCACCTCTGAGGTTTCAGGAGTGTTGCGGCCCGAATGCACACGCTGGGACGCCCTACGATCCATCTTCCCTGCTGGCACCGTGTCTGGAGCACCCAAGATCCGAGCCATGGAGTTGATCTACGATCTGGAGCAGGAGAAGCGAGGAATCTACGCCGGAGCTGCCGGATGGTTCGGTTACGACATTGTTCGCGTCGACGACAGCAGCGAGCAGCAGGACAAGATCTTTGTTGACGAAGGACCCATGGATACATGTATCGCCATTCGAACAATGCTTGTCAAGGACGGAGTGGCATACATGCAAGCCGGCGGTGGTATCGTCTACGACAGCGACCCTACAGACGAGTGGATGGAGACTATGAACAAGCTGTCTGCCAACCTGCGCTGTGTGGAGCTGTCGGAGAGATACTTTGGAGACGGAGTAAGCACCAAGACAGTAGAGGAGATTATTGCCATTGAGAGGAAAAAGGGAGAGGAGGAGATCAAGGCAGCTGAGCAGTAGATCCATATGACACGAACGTATCTGATTTGAGAATAGATAAGAATGCTATATTAACAAGACCTTTGTTTGGGATTTTTGAACAGCTTGCGACCTTGTTCAGTTGACATGATGGTTGTTCGCGTTCAAGTGAGTGCAGAACATACAAAGAGATCATTGTCAAACTCTGTCACTTTGTTCATCCCAATGGAATACACTTCTGACTTTAAGAACACCATCTGTGTTCTTCATCTTGAACAATATGTTTACAGAACACCAAGTTAATATGTTTAGTATAAAAGGGGCCGGATGGCACATCCTCATTGTCAACAAACTCATCAACCATCCTGATTGTACCAACTTCTAACTCTTGATTAAACCGACTTCTGAATCTTCTGGCAAGAACTCTGAAATCATTTACATCAATTCACAACATTTCCAGGCACCGCCACGACATCTACGCACTCTCACCACATTTCCCAGTAAGTATTTCACCTACCAACATCATGTCGTCCGTTCAGCAATACTGGCCTCCTATCAGAGATGCCATTGAGGTCAACAACGACCCCTCGCAACCCAACTCGACATCCAAGGTTCAGTGCCCCATCTGCATGGATGACATTGCTGTGACCAGCTTCCCTCCCGTCCCGCAGCGCCAAACCACCGTTCCTGACATAGACCCGACTCTCGGCGAGGTTCTTCTCTGCGGTCACGTTCTATGCCAGGAATGCCGCCTCACCAGCGAAGCTTCCAGCCACCCCCTCGAGAACCGCACATGTCCCATGTGCCGCACTTCCCTGCAGTGCATCGACTGCGGCGAACCCTCCCAGGTGATGCCCATCACCAAGGAGGGCCCACCTTCGGAGGTCCCTGAACTTCTGCCCAACGGAGGTCGGTGCAGAGAGTGTCAGGCGACTGCAGAGGTTGGAGAGAGTATCCATCAAGGGGACTGGCCAGAGGGTCTTCAGGATCTGGAGCCTGGCTTCGTGCCTCTTTTCTACCACTTGGCCGGAAAGCTGGAGCAGCAGGGCTACGCCGTCAGTCCGCGAAACCTCGTCGATGCGTTTGCTACCATTGTTGAGGATGAGTTTTTGGAAATGGTGGCTACGCGCAAGAACGCAATCCGGGGCAGATATGCTGCTCTTGAGGGGCAGACGCCTTGGTTTGCGGACGAGCCTGATGCTCCTGTTCCACGAGCGGGAGAGCGTCGCGGGCATGTCGAACGTCTACCCAGACTTGTGCCACTGGAGAACAACTGGTCATTGCTGGGTACATTGCCAGCGGGACCAGCTCCGCCGCAAAACCCGTGGGGGGCCATTGGGGAAGCAGTTCCTCAAGAGCTTCCTGCTAGTCCGTTGGCAGAATCTGCAATGCATGTTTTCAGCATCGGACCACCTCCAGGTTTTGGGGAGGCCTTTGGACAACAGCCTGAAAACAGGCCTACTCTTGTTCGAGAGGAGGCATCTGTAGGGCAGGCCGCCAATGAGACATCTTTCACTACACAACGGATGCCATTTCCGTCTTCATCGACGCCATTCATCGAAGTGCGCACTGAGGCCATCCCATCGGCAGCATCTGCAGTGCAGCCTATCGATTGGACAGCGGATGCATCTGAAGATGAACATGGAAGGCCGCTGTGGCAGATCATTGAACAACAAGTTGCCTTATCGGTAGCAGCACACATCATGGGAGACAGCCAACGACGAGAGAGACCTATATCGCCTCTGGTGGCATGGGCAAGGGGGCCAGCCCTGGACGACAGAGAGGTCATTCATCGACACGCGGCGGCTGCTCTGAATGCTCAAATTGCGGCCGACATGTCAAACGATGGCTGGCAGCGTTTTGGGTTCTCTCATCACGGTGAAGACGATGATCAGGAGTCCTTCGATTTCGACGACATGCCTCTAAGCAGCGACGATGAGGACACGGATGGAGACGACGATGGTGGTGTCGACGATGATGATAGTGGAGATTATTACGAAGCCTTCGAAGATCCTGGCACTGACAGTGAAGACGAGGATATCGAGATGGCTCCTGCGCCTGATGCCTTCCACTATGTCTAATCTTCCGACTGTCCTACCTCACTTGCTCGCATACTGCGGAAGTTGAAGGGAAATACCCTGTTTCTCTAGGCCAAGCAAGGTAAGTAAGGTATTGAAAGGCGCTTGACTTTTGGTCTCTGGAAGATCAAAAGCCAACCTAACTATCATCAACACGTATACTACTGAAGTTCTGACAGCGGAATGCTCAAGGCTAAGGTAAGGTGCTGATGTCGTCTTCGGCAGACGCGTATAAGTCGTCAGCACGGTTCAAAGAATGGGTCCCCCGGGTATTACAGGTAAAAGGTACTAGGTAAGGTAGAGAGTAAAATTGATGGTCCAGGTCTAGTATACGCAGACGAGATCATCTCGGGCCGAGCCTGGATAGAACGGCACGGTATAGACGGCATATAGAGAGCAAAATGGAGTATTATTATTTTTATGGAATTATTTGTTTACTTGGCATTGATTACATCGTGTGAAATGTTTTGAGTTTGAGTTTGTGGTTACGGGCGGTAAAACAAAAGCGAGCGTCGTTTTGATCCCGGCGGGATTAGATTGGGAATTACGCACGCATATTGCAACTGTAGAAAAAGGGTTTCAGACTTGTGCCGTCAGAGCCGTTGTTGTCGGACGATCATTTTGTCAATCATGAGCATGGACGAATTTTGATTGCCCGTCCGAGTAGCATCTTATGGCGCTTAAGCCTGTTGCAGTACATTATCATCAACCACCAAATCATAGGTACGTCAGCCTTTTAGTTACTAGTACTAAGTAATTAATAGCTGCCCGCCACGCAGGTACGCGCATATTAGGTGACAGACAAAAAAAGAAAAGAAAAAAAAGAGATTTTTCGGATATCGGCTCATAGACGAGAGACAATCAATCATGACTCGATTGGAAATGCCGGACGGAATATATATGCCGATAAATCACTATGATGAGAAGAGAAATGGAGATGCAGAGAAAGAGAGAGTGAGAGTGAGAGAGAAGGGAAAAGTGGAACAGGATAGCATCATCTCACCGCGCCGTGCCGGTATCCGATCGCGCCCAATCGACCCCGGCAAGTCGGCATCTCGACATCCACCATTTCCAAACGCCAGTTTTTAGTTTGTAGTTTGGGGTGGATGTAGAATCTGATAATAGAGGAGGATGGAAGAGGAAGAGGAAGATAATGTGTTAGATCAAAGACATGTTGATGGAAGAGGAGGATATTGTAGTTATACAGCTCTGTCATTAACCCACTGTAGACCCCGTAAACCCCCTGGGGAATCAATACACAACTGCCCGCAGTCTCGCTTCCAAGCTTCCATCTAAATACAGGGCCACCACACTGGCACACCCCCTCTCCTCCCCCTCTTAGTGGACAAAGCACAGTTGCTTGTCTCGGAAGTACGGCTTCACCAATTGCACCGTTCCCATCCATTGAACCCTTTTTTTGTTGCCGTCTCTTCCAGACAAGACCTTGCCAGCTTGCCTTACAACAAGCATGCATTACTCCCATAGCATAGCATTGTGCCCAAGAATAGAACCCAACCTACGGATACTTACAGAGCCTTTAATCCCCTGTAGCCTTGTATTTCTTCCTGTTGCTCTCTCGTCTTCTCTCTCTCAACTCACTTACTTCCATACGTCTACTCACACTCACATCGTCATCTCGTCAAGTGGCTCCAAACTTTTCGTTCCTGGTTTTCTCTAATCCTACACCCCCCCGTCCGTTACTCTCGGGCTTTCGCTACTCCCGCGGGTGACCTACTGTCACTCTCTACCTCTCTCTCTCTCTTTCAGCCCCAGGGGCCTAAACTACCAGTACCACCTCTGGCCCATTTAAGCCAAAGGGGGGGAAGGCCTAGAAGCCGGGACCTTTCGCCAAGATTTCCCATCCCACGCCTTTACTCACACTCTCATTTGCAACTCTTCAAGTCTTGTTATAATTTTGAGCCTCACCACCTCTTCTCTTTTTTTTCTTTTACTGTCATTTTCCAATTATTGGATGATACCGCGATAGATGCCTTCCGCTCTGCAGGCCGACATGGATCCCCTCGCCGTCGTCGGCCTCCCTACCACAACCGCCATCACAGGCCTCCTAGAGGTTGGCGCCGCAGCCATCGACATCCTCAGCGACCTCAACATCTCGCCCCAGCACGACACCCTCGTCCTCAACGCTCTCCTCCGCGAGGTTAAGGAGTGTCGCTCCTCCGTCCACGCCTTTTACAAAACCCTCAGCCTCATCGAGAACGGCCAGATCCCAATCCCCGCCCGCGCCGCCTGGATCTCGCTCGAAACCCTCGTCGCGACTCTTACAGATACCGTCCTCGCCTTTTCCCGCCTCTCGTCGCTGTGCTGCGCCGTCGACGAGGAATCTACACGGTCTAGCCCCGAGGATGCGGCTAAGCTTTTCGAGAAGCGCATCAAGGCGCTCTGTGCAAGGATCCGGTGGCATAACCTGTCGATTGCCATGATGATGACAATAGTGAACTGGTAAGTTTGGGGGATTAAAGGAACATTCAAAAAGCAAGGCAAATGGCGAGACAGGAAAGCAAGACATGCAGGCATACCCTGCTAATTCCCACTTTCTTACCTTGGCACACGGGCCTATTGTTGAACAATGAATGGTATTGCGTTTGGGAACATTCAGCTAACCAGATATAAAAAAACAGCCCTGGAGAAAAAGACGCAAAGAACAGTCGCGACGAACTCGCTCATCGTGTGGCTCGACTCCTCACATTCAACGTCGGCCTGTCCGCTCGATTGCGACACACAGCAAGACCCGGATCCGGTTCCTCGGCCGCCAAGACGACCGTCTCAGTCACCGAATCCCCCGAGATCACCCCCGTCAATGTGGGGCGCCGCCCTCCGGCCTCGTCCTGGTCCAACTCATCATCACCGTCGTCACCCTACTCTGGCACCCTCGCCAACCTCACCACGCCAAAGGCCCTCTCCAGAATTATCCTGCCCATCGAGTTGAGGGAGCTGCGTGATGACTTTGAGTACTACACCGGCACCGTGCCCTCTCAGGTCGGCAGCTGCGAGTTTCCCACTGGTGGTGTGTTTGTCAACACTCCGTACAATGTTACATCAGCGCGATGAGGCTTGTCTCGAGTTTATGATGAAACAGCAACCCCCCTTCTCAGTGGATCGATGAGTCGTCAGATAAAAGATGACAAATATGCAAAGTCGGTGTTTCGGTTGGAATCAAGTTCTGAAGCCAGGCTCTGGCTTACTTTTACTACTACATAAGGATTGGTTGGGGATGGATTTAGACGGGCATCTTTTTTATTGTCATTTGGGTTGTTGGTTATGTCTTATGATTTGTACTTTTTACCTTTTCACTTTCCACATGGAGTCGATTTAGCTTAGCTGGGCATTTGCAATTTATTTAACGTAGAGATATCCATCCAATCAATTAATCAGCCATTACTAGGAAGTGCGTGTGCTATGAATGCGTATGTATGCTATGCTATGAAATGAGACCTGACACTATCCTTACAGGAAGAGCTTGCTGCCGTGGTACTTGGTCTTGTCAGAGTATGTCTCGCTCTGGACAACAGCCTCGGAAGATCGCTCAGGGAATCCCTTGAAAGACTTGGCGTAGGTAGCGACAGAGTGGGCGATGAGCTGCGGGGTGTCATGTTAGTGTTACCGTCATCAAGACATGTGATGTATTGTGGACTTACCTTGGTGTTCACCTCCCAAGCAGTGTAGTTGACGTTGGTCAGATCGTCGCCGATCTGGTGGTAGTTCTTGTCGTACCAAACACCAGCCTCTCCGCCAAACATGGCAACCTCCTCCTCAGTCTTGATACCCTCGGCACCGGTAGCGATACCGCCAGCAGGGATACCGCCACGGATGAAACCGTCGTAGTCGCTGCGTCCGTCAAAGGGGATAAAGGTGTAGTTGAGACCCTGCTCCTCGTACCAGTCGACGTACAGGTTGCGCAGCTCCTCGGATCCCTTGGGGTTGGCAGCGTTGGTGGCGTTGTAGATTTGGTAGGCAAAGTTGGGGCTGGCCATCATGTCGTAGTCCATGAAGAGACGGATCTTCTGGTTCTCCTCGTCGGAAAGGACAGAGACGTAGTGGTCGGATCCGAGGAGTCCTTCCTCTTCGGCGGCCCACCAGGCGAAGCGCACGCAGTTGTTGACGCGGTACTTGGTCAGCTGGACAGCAACCTCGAGCACAGAGATACTGCCAGAGCCGTCGTCGTTGATACCAGGGCCCTCGGCAACACTGTCGCTGTGGCCACCGAGCATAACACAGTTCTCGGGATCACCGCCACGGGTCTGGGCGATGATGTTGGTGGTGGAGATGGTCTTGACCTCGGCATCGATGTACGCAATACTATCGACCTCCTCGCCATCCTTGATCTTCTTGACAACAGCCTTGCCCTCGTCACCACCAAGACCAAAAGTAGCGATGTGATCAGGAGAAGGAGTTCCCAGAGTTCCGTGAACATCGCCCTTCTCGTAATTGTACACAACGGCCGCGACAGCACCCGCCTTGCCAGCGTTGCCAGACTTTGTTCCAAAAGGGCATGTTCCACGGAGAATAAGAGCAATGTTTCCCTTGACAGCCTCAGGATAATCGGACTCGTTACATCCCTCGTTATCGACGAGAACAAGCTTTCCGTAAACAGGCTCCTTGTTCTTTGTAGGGGGTGTCAGACCCATGGGCGCAGCCTCCTTGGGGACGTCATTGCCGAGAACGAGTCGCGACTCAAAGACGTTGCCCGAAACGGCAGGGAATTGCTGGTTCGAAACGGTGTAGTAGCCTCCCAGCTTGGCCAATTCAGCGTGAATGTACGACAGCGTTCCGAGATGGCCTAGTCACAAGTTAGTTGGATACATTCCTGATAAACAATGCCGATGTCGGCGATAACTCACCTTCGCTGCCGATGACGCGAGTAGGATGACCGTACTCCTCCTCTCCATTCTTGGCAATCTCGTACAGATCCTTTGCTCGCGCCTCGAGATTCTCAGGCTTGATGCTCTTCTGCAGCTCCTTCGTGTCCACCAGCGGCAGATCGTCACTAAAGGGACTCCATGAGAGCTTGGGGACTTGGAGGTTAAGAGGGATCTGAAGAGCCGAGACGCCCGACAGAGCAGCCGTGGCGGCGACCAGACAGAAACTCTTTGTTGTCATGTTTTCTGTGTATGTTTGATGATGATGACAAGAAGAAGAAGGATGGATGAATGGATCGGTGAGAAGTAGTTATGGTTTCAGTCGGCTCCCCGGGGGGTCCCCAGGTGATACAAGCTCCGGTGCTTGTGACGTGATGATCTTGAGCTACTGCAGCTTAGCTTGGTTGCCCTGCCAGGAACCCGAGGCATCCCTGGGGCTTGCTTATCTTTGCCTGGTCTGGATTTCAGGGCTGTTTCCCCGTGTCTTGGCGGTGACCTTACCCTGGAGGCTGTGTCTTATCTACAGGTAGCATTATTCATGGAGATAGAGATGATGATACCGGACGGTGATGATTAAATTGGTGTTTTACTGAAGCGTAGACTAATTAGTTGGAATTACAAGCTTTTTGTGTATAGTGAGATGAAATATGCTCGTGTAGGTATCTAAGGACAAATGACTGTGGTTTGCTATAACTCGAAGTTCATGATGGTCAGTCGACACAGACCTCAGACCGTTGTTTACTTCCGCTTTCCAGTTACATAGATGCGAAAGATAGAATGCGGTCAAGGCAAAACATAGGGGGAAAAAAACACTAGAAGCATGCGTTAATATGTACTGCCATAGAATATACGGTCCCTATTCCACCCGCGATGTGTATAACACGAGGCGCAAATACTTCGCATAAGCTTGCCTACATTACATCGAGAACCCGATTAATATTAATAAATCACCATTTACAACAAATCCCGATGCAACATGCTGTACAACCCTCTCACCCTCCCATTCGTCACTCCGTCTTACACCCAAGACCTACCATCTCACACATCATGGTCAGAAACCGTCAGAAACCGTCAGCTCACTCACATAGATAGGGTGCTTACATGAGACCAACTGTTGACGCTGACAAAACGAGGAGTCGTAATAAAAGAAACCTATTCCCTTTTCTCAATGTTCATCATCATACTAAACTACAATGCATCCTGCCTATACGCTCTACATCGGCCTCGGAGTTCGCGTGGCGGAGTGGAAGAATGATGTGTACGCTACAATCAACAAGGCGTTCGCGGAAACAACTGATCAGGTAAGCTGAGTGATGAAGAAAGAGAGTTTGTACTTATATTGGGATATAGGTAGATGAGAAGAGACCTCTTATTATTGAAAAGCGGGTGGAGGAAGGAATATATGGATCGGAAACGGAGTGGAGGGAGAAGAAATAGCTGGACAATGAAATATGAGCATGGATGAGCTGGGGATGTACAGTTGAGCCGTCATATCACAGTGTTATACAGATAAACAATTTGACACAAGCATATATTCACATGTTATTTATCTTTACGTACTAGACGACTCACAGGACGAATTACCAGAATAGGACATATCCCAACCATGAAAGCCTTCCTATTCGTCCTACCATCATGCATGCACTTCCAGACTCTCAACTCAAAACATACCAGTTCATTGCAACATAGATCTATACAACTCCATCAAGGAATGCTCATCTTGACATGATCAACCTTCTTCGTCGCCCTCACCCCAAACCCCCACCCAATCTGATGCGCAAGCTGAATCTCTATATCCAAATCATCCGCCCAAGCCCACACCAGTCCCGGATTCTTCTGAAACATTCGTCCTGCAGCGACAAGATCAAGCTGCACATCATCTCCGCCCTTACCAGAGATAATCTCCTCAGCTTGGGTGCCCGTCTTGATACTCCCAACCGTACTGACGAGAATCTTATCGC